>PVKV010029896.1:0-23029 GCA_004027835.1 Alouatta palliata | reverse complement strand
TATTAGTAGCATTCTGCTGGGTCTTTATCAGTTTTCTTGGCTTTCTTGAGTTAATGCACAGACTGAAGTGCAGAGTTCAGAATAAGGAGAACAGAAAACCCTGGATTGAACCAACATTTAAGGTGAAGACAGATGACAAAAAGCCAAAGAAAAAGACTGGGAAGGCTAGGCGCGGTGGCTCACGCCTGTGATCCCAGCACTTTGGGAAGCTGAGGCAGGAGGATCTCGAGGTCAGGAGATTGAGACCATCCTGGATAACCCTAAAAATACAAAAAAAAAAAAAAAAAAAAAAAAGCTGGGTATGGTGGCACGTGCCTATAGTCCCAGCTACTCAGTGGGCTGAGGCAGGAGAATTGCTTGAACCCGGAAGGCAGAGGTTGCAGTGAGCAGAGATAGCACCATTGCACTCCAGCCTGGGCAACAGAGTGAGAAGCCATCTCAAAAAAATAAAGAAAGAAAGAAAACGAAAAAGACTGGGAAAAATACCATTATAGAAATAGAACATAGTGGTATTAAAGAGGGAAGAAATGAAAGAGTTTCAAAAAGAAAGTGATCCTCAGAATTAAATGTGGTACAGAGTATTATAGTAAGAGGATCGAAGCAATCCCATCGAATGTGGCAATTACCTTCAGTGACTTTGCCAAAGCAAGTAGATAGATGGATGGATGGATACACAGATAGATAGATAGATAGATAGATAGATAGATAGATAGATAGATAGACAGACAGACAGACAGATAGATAGTAAGTACTAGGATACAGTGATGAAACAGAAAAATGTCACAGTGAACTTGGGAAGACTAGTTTAAGCACAACTCCATGGATCCTTTGAACTTTTTATTCTCTATTCTAACCCTAGAGACACAGAGACAGAAAAAAGCAAGAGAGTTTGGATGCCAACATGATTCTTGTTCATGAATTCTTTCTAGCATCAGAACTCTGGTTTGGGGGCAGAGTCAACAGGTGTTGAGAGCCAAGGGAAAAAGAGGCAGTGCTTGAAGGCTCCTGTACTCTGCAGTATTTATCTTGAAATTCTTAACAAATCTATCTTTGAACTTTGGTTGTGTCAGTGAAATGCGATGAGACAGTGAAGCCTGCACTGGGGACATGGGATTTTGGCTCCTGCTGCCTCTCTGCCTCCCTGGGACAGATTATTTGCCCTGATTCCCCTCCATGCTCTGGCACCTTGGGTCCTGACCAGCCTTCACCTCCTTAACCCATGTGCCACAAGCTGCTGGGAGCAGCCCGCTGGCGCAGTGGCTAGGGCATAGGTCTACTAGCTGCAAGTGTTGCTGGTTCAAATCCCCAGTAGGGCCAGAGTTGTCTGGGACTTAAATGGGGGACCATCTGGGGAGTCCAGGAGCTGGAGGTTATAGGATATTGTGTTTTAGTCACCTGCAAATTTCCCAATCCAACTGAATGGTGCCAGAATCTAATAATGTATAATTTGTCTTGCCTAGGATTGGCTCCCTGTATGGCAGAACTTCTCCATCTAGAAGATCATAGTCAGACTGAGTCCAAGGCTCAAATAGTTAATTAAAGGCCCCTAGGTGCAGTGGCTCACGCTTATAATCCTAGCACTTTGGGAGGCTGAGGCGGGTGGATCACCTGAGGTCAGGAGTTCAAGACCAGCCTGGCCATCGTGGTGAAACCCCATCTTAAAAAAAAAAAAAAAAAAAGGCCCCTAGGGCATATTCCTATAATGGGGAGTAGGGTGGGGGACGAGGCCTGGGTCCTGAGGGCATTGTTTTGGCCTCGGCCACATGGCCATCCAGCGTTCTTTAGGATTGTTGTGCTCAGAGGTCCCCCCTAGATGTTTACCCTCCTAGGGCAGTTTTATAATTAGGCCTATATTAATTGAACTCTTGCTAGGGAATATTAACACCCATCACCCAAACCTCACAGGCCTAGTTCAGGGACATGCTGGTATGAACCACTAATCCCAGCAGTCCACATGTCCTTATGGTGGTCAATGAGGACATGCAGACAGTGAGCATGTGTGCCATGGCACTGATAAGTGTGATTAAACCCAGCACATGGAAGGCCTTGAAAGATAATCATGCATCTTAGGCACAAGGAAATTACAAGGTGCTGTAACTGGAGGACGCCCCAGGGCTAGCATTTGCAGGAATAACCAGGGATGCAGACATTCCTGTGTTTGATTTCAGATGGTTGCTACTCTTCCGAAGGCAAAATCTCCTTTAAAATCTATCCTGGACAACTGGGACCAATTTGACACACAGTCTTTGAAGAAGAAGCGGCTCATTTTTCTCTGCCGAGCAGCATGGCCATGATACCCTCTGCTTCATGGAAAAACCTGGCCTCCTAAGGGAAGTATAGACTATAACACCATTCTACAATTAGACCTGTTTTGTAAAAGTGAAGGTAAATGGTTTAAGGTCCCCCATGTGCAAATTTTCTTCTCTCTAAGGAATAATCCTCAGCTATGTAAGGCCTGTACCCCACACCCTACTAACCCCTCCTCAGGACAACCCCCACACTTAGGACTCCCTGTGGCTCCTCCCTCCAATGCTAACCAGGCCTCCTCAGCTCCAATAATCCAAAAGGAGTCAGAGAAGGCTGAGACGGTCAAGGCACCTCAGGCTACTAGGATTCCCCAACTCTGCCCCCTGCAGGCAGTAGGAGGAGAATTTGGCCTGACCAAGGCGCACACTCCCTTTTCACTTTCTAATTTAAAGCAAATCCAGGCGGACTTAGGAAAATTTTCCAATGACCTGGACAAGTACATAGATGTTCATAGATGTTCTGCAGGGCCTGGGTGAGTCCTTTGAATTAGATTGGGAAGATATCGTGTTATGGCTTAGTCAGACCCTAACCAGCAATGAGAGAGAGGCTGCTTTGGCAGCAGCCCAAGAGTTTGGGGACACATGGTACCTCAGTGAAGTGCACGACCAAATGACGCCAGAGGAGAAGGACACATTTCCTACAGGTAGACAAGCAGTCCCTAGCACAGACCCTCTCTGGAATCCTGACTCAGAACAGCGGGACTGGAGTCGTAGGCACCTATTGACTTGCATACTTGAGGGATTAAGGCCAACTAGGAAAAAGCCCATGAACTATGCAATGTTATCCACCATAACTAAGGGAAAAGAAGAAAACCTACAGCCTTCCTTAAGCGGTTACAGGAGGTATACGCCCCTGTCGTCAAACTCCAACAAGGGTCAGTTAATACTAAAGGACAAATTTATTATGCAATCAGCAGCAGACATTCAGAGGAAGCTCCAAAAGCTGGCCCTGGGGCCAGAACAGAGTCTAGAATCCTTATAAACCTAGCAACCTCGGTGTTTTATAATAGAGACCAGGAGAAACAGGCTGAAAGGAACAGGAAAAACCAGATAAAAGCCACAGCCCTAGTCATGGCCTTCAGGCAAGCAGACCCAAGGGGCTCAGAAGAGGGAAAACTTGGGTTAGCCGCCAGTCTGGCAGAGCTTGTTTCCACTGTGGCCTAACGGGACCCTTTATAAGAAAGTGTCCCCAAAGGACGGGACCACCACCTCGTCCTTGCCCACTGTGCCAAGAGGATCACTGGAAGGCACACTGTCCTAGGGGACGAAGGTTCCCAGGGCCTGAGGTGGCTAACCAGCTGACCCGACAGCAGGACTGAAGGTACCCGGGTCAAGCGCTAGCACAAGCCGTCACCTTCACAGAGCCCCGGGTAAAGCTGACCATAGAGGACCAGGAAGTTAGTCTCCTCCTGGACACTGGCGTGGCCTTCTCTGTCTTAGTCTCCTGTCCTGGACAGCTGTCCTCCAAGTGTGTAATTGTCCGAGGAGTCCTAGGACAAGCAGCCTCCTGATATTTTTCCCAACTCCTAAACTGCAACTGGAGAGACATGCTCTTCCCCCATGCCTTCCTCATCATGCCAGAAAGTCCCACTCCCTTCCTAGGGCAGGACCTACCAGCCAGAGCAGGAAGCATTATCGATATGAACATCATCAGGGAGGAAATTCCTCTCTGCTGCCCATTATTTCAAGAAGGGATTAATCCCAAGGTTTGGGCAATGGACAGACAATTTGGACTGGCAAAGAATGCATGCCCAATTCGGGGAAGGCTAAAGGATCCCACCTCTTTTCCTTACCAAAGACAGTACCCTCCAAGACCAGAAGCCAAAAATGAACTACAGGATATTGTAAAGAACTTAAAAGCTCAGGCTCTGGTAAAGTTCTGTAACAGCCCTTGTAATATTGCAATTTTAGGAGTACAAAAACCTAATGGACAATGGAGGCTGGTGCAAAATCTCAGGCTTATTAATAAAACTGTGATCCCTTTATACCCAGCTGTACCTAACCCTTACACCATGCTCTCTCAAATACCAGGAGAGGCACAATGGTTTACAGTTCTGGACTTTAAGGATGCCTTTTTCTGTGTTCCATTACATCCTGACTCCCAGTTTCTGTTCACCTTTAAAGACCATTTAGACCAGAATTCTCAGCTCACCTGGACAGTGTTACCCCAGGGCTTTCTAGATAGCCCCCACTTGTTTAGCCAGGCTCTAGCTCAGGACCTTAGTAATTTTTCACATCCGGGTACCCTGGTTCTTCAATATATGGATAATTTACTTTTAACTGTGAACTCAAAAACCCAGTGTCAGCAGGCCACCCAGGACGTCCTAAACTTTCTTGCCACCTGTACATATAAGGTTTCCAAACAAAAGCCCAGCTTTATAGGCAAGAGGTAAAATACCTAGGGCTTGTCTTATCTAAAGGCACTCAGGCCCTTGATAAAGAATGTCTCCAACACATGCTGGCCTTCCCTCATCCAAAGACCTTAAAATAGTTGCAGGGATTCTTAGGAATAACTGGTTTCTGCCTATTGTAGATTCCTGGATATGGTGAAATAGCAAAACCCCTATATACTCTGATTAAGAAAACCCAAAAAGCTAACACCCATCTAATACAATGGGACCCTATAGCTGAGGCATCCTTTTAGACCCCAAAGCAGGCACCACTGTGGGCTCCAGCTCTAAGCCTTCCTACAGGAAATTAATGCAGTAGCCAAAGGCTGGCCACACTGCTTGTGGGTTGTGGCCGCGGTGGCTATACTGGTCTCAGAAGCTGTTAAATAGTGCAAGGGAAAGATCTAATTGTATGGACTTCACAGAATGTAGCCGGGATTCTGGCCTCTAAAGGAGGCTTAAGGCTGTGACAACCGCTCACTCAAATATCAGGCCTTAATGCTCAAAGGGCCTGTACTTCAGCTGTGTACATGTGCAGCCCTCAATCCAGCTGCTTTTCTTCCTAAGGAAGAAGTAAACACAGAACATGACTGTCAGCAGGTTTTAGCCCAGAACTATGCAGCTCGAGAGGGTCTTTTAAAAACTCCTCTAGCCAATCCTAACCTTAACCTACACACTGACAGAAGTTCATTCATGGAAAATGGAGTTCGGAGGGCAGGATATGCAGCAGTCAGAGATCAAACAGAACTTGAAAGTAATTCCCTTCCTCCTGGAACTAGTGCCCAGCTGGCTGAACTAGTAGCCCTCACTCGAGCTCTAAAATGAGGAAGAGGAAAGAGAATAAATGTATACACAGATTCCAAATATGTTCACCTGGTTCTGCATGCCCATGCTGCCATATGGAAGGAAAGAGGGTTCCTAAGCTTGGCAGGAACTCCCATTAAGTATCATAATGAAAATGCAGACTTATTACAAGCTTTCCAAGAACCCAAAGAGGTAGCAGTCCTACACTGCCGAGGTCACCAGAAAGAAGATGAGACGGAAGCAGAGGGCAATCGTCGAGCTGACCTAGAGGCCAAAAGGGCAGCTAGACAAGAATTGATAGAAGGACCTTTAATATGGGAAAGCCCTCTCCAGGGAACGAGACATCAATACTCATCAGAAGAGGTAGAGTGGGCACTCTCCCAGGGACACAATCTTCTTCCTTCAGGATGGCTAGCTACTGAGGAAGGAAGAGTACTCCTACCCGCTGCCAGCCAGTGGAAAGTACCTAAAACCCTACATCAAACCTTCATATGGATACAGAGAATACACATCAGATGGCCAAATCTATGTTTACAGAAAAGGGTCTCTTCAAGGCTGTTCAACAAATAGTCAAAGGATGTGAAATATGCCAGAAAAATCATCCTTTGGCACATCACAAAGCTCCTCCTGGGGAACAGCAAGCCGGTCATTACCCAGGTGAGGACTGGCAAATGGACTTTACCCATATGCCTAAGTTTCCAGGATATCAATATCTGTTAGTATATGTAGCTACCTATACAAACTGGGTTGAGGCTTTCCCTTGTAGAACACAAAAAGCCCAAGAGGTAATAAAAGTCCTGATTAATAAAATAATCCCTAAATTCAGACTCCCTCTCTGTCTTCAAAGCGATACCGGCCTTGCCTTCAAAGCTGCAATAACCCAAGGAATTTCCAGGGCGTTAGGAACACAGTATTATCTCCACTGCGCTTAAAGGCCTCCGTCCTCAGGGAAAGTGGAAAAGATGATTACAATTCTTAAGAGACACCTAAAGAAACTGCACAGTAAACCCATCTCTCATGGCCTTCTCTATTGCCAATAGCACTCTTAAGGGCTTGGAACTCTCCTCACAAAATAGGACTCAGCCCCTATAAGATGCTTTATGAATGGCCCTTTCTTACTAATGATCTTGTATTAGACAAGGAAACAGCAAATCTAATATGAGATATAACCTCCTTGTCTAAGTACTAACAGGCTCTCAGGACCTTACCTGAAAGACACCTTACGGAAAAAGGGAAAGAGTTGTTCTGCCCTGGAGACTTGGTGCTTGTTAAGTCTCTCCCTCAGACTCTCCCTCTCTAGGCCCATCTTGGGAAGGACCAGTTCTGGTTATTCTGTCTACCCCAACGGCAGTTAGGATGGTGGGAATTGACTCATGGATTTATCACACTCAGCTGAAGCCTTGGACACCTCCTGAAGAAAATCATAGGCCCTCCACTCCACAGCCTGAAGTTCCCAGAAACGACCCTTCATACACCTGCAAGCCGTTAGAGGATCTATGTTTGCTCTTCCGACAAAATCCCCAGGAAAGTAACTGCTCATGAGTCTCATTTATATCCTGGCATTAACAGGACTATTACTCTTAACCTTGCTATCTGTAACCAGACTCTCAAACTCCAATTATTCCTTTCATAGTTGGGTGGAGTGGGGGGAGCCGGAATAATAGAAAAACTTGGTACTGGCATTAGAAAAGTTACTACCTCTACTCAGTTTTAATATAAGCTATCTCAGGAGGCAAATAATAACATGAAAAAGGCTAGAATTCTCTCTGCAGAGGCAGCTTACTCTGCAGAAACAGCTTAATTCTCTAGCTGCCACAGCTCTTCAAAGCAGAAGGGCCCCAAATCTGCTAACGGCAGAAAGAGAAGGAACCTCTTTCTAGGAAAAGAATGCTGCTACTTTATAAACCAATTAAGTGTTGTCTTAAGTTAAAAAACTCAGGGGTCAATCAAACACAGGGCTAAAGATCTTCAAGAAACAGAATCATAAAGCTTTTTTAACAACTGGCTGTCCTGGTTATATCCTCTCCTAGGCCTGTTTATAACCATTCTATTACTGTTGGCTTCTGGACTTCTCTTGTCACACTCATTTCTTCTAGAATTAAAACCATAAGGCCACAAATCATCCTGCAAATGGAACCCCGGATGTCCGTGGCTCAAAAGCTCTATTTCCGGCCTCTGGATCAACCTGCACCCCTGAAAGACTCCCCTCTGGAGGAAACCTCAACTGCAGGGTCCCTTCTACGCCCCAATTCAGCAGGAAGTAGCTAAAAAGCAATCGATACCTGTGTCTCAACAGCAGTTGGACTTTCCTGTTCAGAGGGGGCACTGAGGAACTATGTTAACTTCTCTTCCTGGGTCCACAAGGGGCATGGTTTCAAAGGCAAAAACTTCCCAGCACCATGCCTTCATCCACCTCCCTATCCAGACACCTAGAGTTCTTTGTCTAATTTTCCCATGTGGGCTAGGTAAAATTTCAGGTGTGCTCCTTTGTTTAAAAAGACCTCCAAAAGCCCTGGAAGGAGGGGCTCTCTTGTGGGCCAAACAGCCAATCCAATATCGGAGTCAAAGATCAGTCACTCCAGAGGAAGTTTGGAAAAGCTCCTTTCACTGGACGAGAACTTGAATGGGGTGGGAGAAACTCCAGGGTTAAAATCCCCCCTACTCCCTTATCTATATGGACTCCATCTCTGGATCCCCTCCCACGACAGCATGGGAGCTCACACTTTCTCTATTTCTCTTTCTCTCTCACTGCCTAATAAATCACTTCCTGCAAAACTCTCTGGGCCTGATACTTACTTGAAGGAGCTCACCACACCACCAGGGCGCTTTCCCCATTCTTGGGTGAGTGAGGCCCAAAGACCTGGGAAAACACATCCAATAGGGAAACAGTAAGTGTCTTTGGGACACCCCCGCAGCCCTGCTTCTGTCACCCAGTTACAATGCCTGACAATTTTTAATTTTTTTTTGTAGAGACAGGTCTTGCTATGTTTCACAAGATGGTCTTGAACTCCCGGGCTCAAGTGATCCTCCCACTTCAGCCTCCTAAGTACTTGGGACTACAGAAGCAAGTCACTATGCCTGGCAAATTTTTTATATTTTTTGTAGAAACAAGTCTTGCTATGTTTCCCAGGCTGATCTTGAACTCCTGGGCTCAAGCAATCCTCTCACCTTGACCTCCCAAAACATTGAGATTACAAGCATGAGCCACCATGCTAGGCCTCATTATTATTCTTTAATTGATATTTTTACAGGTGACAGACTGAAAATTCTTACAATGCATATTACAGAAAAACTCTTAGCTTCTATGGAGTTCTCTTTTGGACTAATCTGCCTCCTGGATAGGTGCCTTTCTTTCTGTTCTTACTTACATGGAGAAAACATATCTAGATCAGGGTAGCCTGGAGGCCCATGTCTTTTAGCCCTAGCGCTTAGGTCGCAATGTGTGTAAACGAAATTGGTAATCCATTAAATGCTTCTTGGCAGATGTCCTAGTTTGGGCTGCTATAACAAAAATACCATAGACTGGGTGGCTTTAACAACAAACCTCTATTTTTCATGGTTCTGGAGGCTGCAAAGTCTAAAGATCAAGGTGCTATCTTCTCATTATGTCCTCGCGTGGTGGAAGGGAAAAAGGAAATCTTTCAGGTCTCTTTTGTAAGAGCACTAATCCCACTCATAAGGACTGTCCTCTCATGACCTAACCACTTCCTAAAGGCGCTACCTCCAAATACCATCACATCAGGGATTCGGTTTCAGCATAAAAATTTGGCGCTAAAAGGGGTGGGACACAAAAATACAGTCTTATTGAAACAGATTATCCTCTCTGATGGTTCCCAAGAACTCTACTTGGAAGAATAGAAAGTACCCATTTGGCCAAAGGGGCAAGTCCTATTTTACAATTCAACTCTACCAGAAATATTTTATTTCATTTTATTATTTTTTCATTTTAATTAATGTATTTATTGAGATGGAGTTGCTCTTGTTTCCAAGGCTGGAAAGCAGTGGTAGGACCTTGGCTTACTGCAACCTCCACTTCCTGGGTTCAAGTGATTCTCCTGCCCTCTCTCCCAAATAGCTGCGACTACAGGCATGTGCCACCACACCCAGCTAAGTTTTTGTATTTTTAGTAAAGATGAGGTTTTGCCATGTCGGCCAGGCTGGTCTCGAACTCCCGACCTCAGGTGATCCACCCGCCTCGGCCTCCCAAAGTGCTGGGATTACAGGCATGAGCCACTATGCCCGGCCTATTATTTTATTTTATGAGACAGAGTCTCATTCTGTCACCCAAGCTGGAGTGCAGTGGCATAATCATAGCTCACCGTAACCTTGACACAGTAACCTCAAACTCCTGGGCTCATGTGATTCTAACTCAGCCTCCTGTGTAGCTAGGGCTACAGGCATGAGCCATTGTGCCTGGCTTCTACCAGAATTTGTTATCCCTAAACTTGCCCTTGTTTCTTTCTCAACTGTTTCAGAACCCATAGAGGAAAAGCTGGTGATTGGGATTTCTGAAACTGCCAACAAGGACAAAAGCCTGCCAGTTTCATGAGAAGCAGAGATTCAATTCTCCCTGCTTCTCAATAAGACTCTGGGAAGGTGGCAGTGAGTCAGAGATTACTGGGTAAACGTGTACTCCTGGTGGTGCTTGCTGAAGCCTAGGTATTATTAGGACTAATAGTCTAGCTCAGGATATCCAATCCAAAATTGCACATAAACTGCAGAACCATCTGACTTTAAGGGACTATGTGAACCAGGACAATAAAATTATCAGCAACAATCATGCTTTACTGAAGACTTGAGTATTCTATCCAGTATTCTGCCTGGATCATATATGTGCCAATCCTCAATTAATAACTGTAACCAAGAAACTGTGGGTTGGTAGAGTTAGTCCATATACATCACGTGAAATTAACAATATTATCACAGAATAGGGAAGAATGGTTTCCCTAAGGGAATGGATGTTATGTGGATAAAAAGAAATAAGTACTTTCCAGGCATCTTGAGGTCAAGATCCACATAACGTAGTGCTTTATATCATACACAGTGCGTGGGATGTTGCCGTGACTATGATACTACAGCATACTCTGACTCATTGATACTTTGCTAACTTAATGAATGATTTTTACACAGTTAATTATGTATTTGTGTACCACTTTTCTCTTCTTAGTTATATTCAGCTACTTGCATGTTATAATGAGTTTGAAAAGCTATCCAATACAAAGAAAGTATTTTTGAAATGCATATAGCAGAAGAGCCCTGTAGATTGAAAAACCAGAGTCAAATCTCAATGTTATCTTTTAGTAGCTCTGTGGTTTTTTTTTCTTTTTTTTTTTTGGGATGGAGTCTCACTCTGTCACCCAGGCTGGAGTGCAGTGGCGTGATCTTGGCTCACTGTAACCTCTGCCTCCTGGGTTTAAGCTCACTGCAACCTCTGCCCCCTGAGGCTCCTGCCTCAGCCTCCTGAGTAGCTGGGATTACAGGCACGAGCCACCACACCCAGATAATTTTTGTGTTTTTAGTAGAGACAGGGTTTCACCATGTTGGTCAGGCTGATGTTGAACTCCTGACCTTGTGATCTGCCTGCCTCAGCCTCCCAAAGTACTGGGATTACAGGTGTGAACCACCTTGCCTGGCCAGTAGCTTTGTATTTTTTTCCAAATGTTTTAACCCATCCAAGCTTATATTTCCACACCTATAAAGACTGACATTTATGTGGTTATTACAAAAATTAAGAAAGAATTTATATTAAAATATAAGCACGTAGACACAGTATATGCTCAAATAGTGGTTGCTCTTATTTTTACTGTTTGTTCTTCAGTATTTCTTTGGCAGTATATTTGAGAATATCTTGGTTGGTGAATGAAAGTTGTATGGAAACCATAATATAGATGACCTATTTGTGGTTAATTAAAAGTTGAAGCAGAATACTCTTTAAAAGCATAATTACCTATTCAGTACTGCGTTACTTACCTAACTCTGTAGTACCACAGAAAGCAAATATGAGAACTGGCCACAAATAAATAGCGTTCTTCTTCATCCTAAAAGAAAATGCAAAAGAAATTGTGATATATTAACATTAAATCAAATGCAAATATGGATATAGGCATAAAAGTCACAGAGGAAGTAAGTTACTTATCTAAGATCAGAGGACGAAGAATAAATTTCAGAATAGAATTTAAATATATATATTTAAATATTTATATATGTAAAAATACATCAATTCTTTGTCTACTCTCTGTAGTTAAAAACTTACTATCATGAATGAAAAATTTAGAAGACATTTTGATGACTTGCCATCTTTATCATTTTTATTACATTTCTCTTCCTCACCGAAATACAATTCAACTAATTTTCTCATTCAGTGAGGATAATTTTGCTTCCCAGAGACTTTCGGCAATGCCTAGAGATGCTTTTGGTTGTTATAACTGAATCCTTTTCAAAAGTCAGATGTGGCCTGGAGCGGTGGCTCAGGCCTGTAATCCCAGTACTTTGGGTGGCCAAGGGGAGCAGATCACCTGAGGTGAAGACTTCGAGACCAGCCTGACCAACATGGTGAAACCCCATCTCTACCTAAAAATACAAAATCACCCGGGCATGGTGGGGTATGCTTGTAATCCCAGCTACTTGGGAGGCTGAGGCAGGACAATCGCTTGAACCAAGGAGGCAAAATTGAGAGCCAAGATCATGCCATTGCACTCCAGCCTGGGCAACAAGAGCAAAACTCCACCTCAAGAAAGAAAAAAGAAAAGAAAAAAGAAAAGACACATGTATCTCTTCAACTACAGAAGGAAAAGGAGTCCTTTACTTCTTTATGGATTGTGTTCTTGAAACTCGCAAATAATCATAGACTCAAAAAGACAAATTCAAATAGTTTTCACTCCATAGGCACTGAAAAACAAATTAATATTCATCTGGCCTCTCCCATATCACTCTGTCCACTTGTGCCTTGGCCCTACAGTTTTTTAATTAAAGAGAAGGCCCAAGCCTCAAACTAAAGGCAGGATTGGTCACATGGCATCTGTAGGACAGTAGCTTCCGACACACTTGTGTGGGAACATCAGCTATGAGGTATGTGGCCAGAATTTTGTTACTTATTATTAAAGTGCCAATGTCTTAAAATGCTTTACTTTGTCTTTGGGTGTTTTTGGTAAACTAGAGAGATTCAACCTCATTCTAATTCATTTGCATTCACATGATTTTTTCAATTGAAGAAAATGCAGTGGAGTAAAAACAAATCTGCTAGAAATTACTCCTAATCCTAGGTGTTGGCATAAAAGTGTATGACATGAGACCCATTCATCTGAGAGTCCTATTGCCATTAAGGTGGTGGCTATGAACTTTAACATACTTATTAATAAAAATACTAAGATCAAAATTGTATATAATTTTATAATTTATAATTTAACATGAAATATATCTAAAAATTGACATATGCCAATAACTTTAAAATAGCATGTGTTTATAGTTACAATTAATACTTTTTAAAACAGGTTAAATTAGATTGAAAAGCTCAAAAGAAAGGGAAAATAAAATGTAACAGGATAACAGGATGATTATTCAAGATTTAATAACTTATCATTAAAATCAACTTACTGGGCCCATAACAATTGGTTTTACAGCATGAATACCAGGTGAAGAACAACGCAATTCTGTCGAGGAGAATCTAGTGTTTAAAAAGATGGGAAATAATAATTACAGGTGCATATAGATTAATAAAATTCCCTTACTATTTTTTAAGCCTAAAAACTTCGAATGTATGCTGAGACATTTTAAAATATTTGCAATATTTTACTTCTATACTATATTCAACGTGATTTTGTCTTACTTTTTATGTCTACTTAATGAAAGAAAATTTACATTAAATCACAGGCTTGAATCTGAATGTTCATATTATATGAATGATTTAAAAATATACACATACATTGATAATCATGGCATAAATCTTACCTTTTATCTAGCGCAGTACAAGTTTCTGGCACACTCCACTCAGTAAATAATGTTCCGTCATACTCTAACTTAATCTAAAAAAGAAAGTAAGAGTTCAAACAAAAATATGATTCAAAATTTTCACCTAAGGGCTCAGATGTAGGATTTAATTTTCTGGGTCCTAATTATTTAAGGAAAGAATAACTAAAATTCAATTCCCCTTAAATTGTACAAAGTAATGTGACAAAGAAAAGGTAAATTAACTCACCTGGGAGACTTTAGCAGTCACTCCAAAAAACTATAAACTTTTAATTTTATTTACTTCAGAAACAATCTATTAGCCAGGTGTGGTGCTCATGCCTGTAATCCCAGCACTTTGGGAGGCCGAGGCAGGTGGATCACCTGAGGTCAGGAGTTCGAGACCAGCCTGGCCAACATGGTGAAACCCCATCTGTACTAAAAACACAAAAATTATCTGGACGTGGTGGCAGGCACCTGTAATCCTAGCTACTTGGGAGGCTGAGGCAGGAGAATTGCTTGAACCTGGGAGGTGGAGGTTGCAGTGAGCCAAAATCATGCCATTGCACTCCAGCCTGGGCAACAAGAGCGAAACTCCATCTCAAAAAAAATAAATAAATAAAAAAATAAATAAATAATCTATTCAGTAAGCAGTGACTGGCCCTCTGGTAGATTCTGGGGATTATAAAAAGGCAAATAAAAAATGATCCTTCACTTAAAAACAAGTCACTTTTAATTCTGACATCCTATTATTTACATATTACCATTAACATAACTTTCATCGGGCACCTTTTTCTTATTTCTAAAGCTACCTTTTTTCCTGCCTCTCTATTCTTTCATTTAGAAATTCTTTCTTTCCCCTCCGGGATATACCAAGTCACTTTCTAACACTGTCAGTCTTAGTTTCAGCACTGATCCTCTACTTCAGCCAGAGTTGGAACCCAATTTTACCTTCTAATACTTGGCACAAAATTATGTATACATAGATGAAGATTGCTTTGGTGTTTTAACTTGGAAAATGGAGATATAATGCCACCTGTTTCATAGATTTTATATTATAGGACAGTGTATAAGAAGAAAAAACAGAAAAATTCATGAGAAGATACAACATAACTTTGAAATATATTAAGCAAAATTTGATAGAATTTCTAGAAGAAATTTCAAAAGCCATAAATATAGTGGTAGATTTTTAACACACTTTTCTCAAATTAGATGAACTTGGGGAAGAGAGGGAAAGGTAGTCAAAGACTTAAAAAACATAGTTAGTAAGTTTATGATATATATGTTAAAATGATACACATTCCTAAAAAGTTTTTCCCTTTTACTTTTTGTTTTAATATAGATGGGATCTCACTATGTTGACCAGGCTTGTCTCAAACTCATGGCCTCAAGCAGTCCTCCTACAACAGCCTCCCAAAGTGCCAGGATTACAGGCATGAGCCATTGTCCCCAGCCTCTAAAATTAAGCAATATAAAATACATACATCATTTGCAAGCTCACATAGAACAATTACCAAAACTGACCACACTTCCAAGGAAAGTTTTAACCAATTTTGAAGAATTACTATCACATATACCATGTCCTTTGATATTAGTGAAATAAAATTAGAATTTCTCATAAAGTTAGCCAGAAAAAATCCTAAGATATTTGGAGTCTTTAAAAAATAAAAGCAAAAACAAAACCTGTACTTCTGAATGATTCATAAGCAAAAATCCTGATGTAAATTATAAAATGTTTATGAATAAACAGTAAAAGCATTTAATATTATTAAAAATTTGTGGTATGTAGTATAAGAAGTTTTTAGGCCACAGGTGTGGTGGCTCACACCTGTAATCTCAGCACTTTGGGAGACCAAGGCAGGTGGATCACTTGAGACCAGGAGTTTGAGACCAGCCTGGCCAACATGGTGAATCTCTGTCTCTACTGAAAATACAAAAATTAGCCAGTTATGGTGGCATGTGCCTGTAATCTCAGCTACTCAGGAGAATGAGGTAGGAGAATCTCTTGAACCCTGGAGGCGGAGGTTGCAGTGAGCCGAGATTGCGCCACTGCACTCCAGCGAGGGGGACAGAGTGAGACTTCATCTCAAAAAAAAAAAAAAAAAAAAAAAAAAAAAAAAAAAAAAAAAAAAAAAAAAAAAAAAAAAAAGAGAGAAAGAAAGAAAAAGAAAAGTTTCTAGAAGAAAAATTGTCACCTTAAACGTATACAAAAAAAATAAGACAATTTGAAAGTGAATAAACTCTATTTTCAGTGTAAGATAATAATAAAAGGACAACAGAGAAGATCCCCTCAAATAAAAGGAACGATATAAGAAAGAGAAAAAATAGAAATTTATAAAAGAAAACAAATGAAAGACTATTGGGAAGGGGCGATGGGGATGTAGTTTGTTAAATCTATTTAAATTTCCTAATAAACATAGAAAGAACAGTTAGGATAGTCCCCAGAAACACTGGACAACAATCAATAATAAAACTCAGTAACAAGGCATCTCTCAAATCCCAAAATATAAGTGGGTTGGGGGAAACCAACAAAAACTAGCAGATTTGTATGAGATTAGCATAAGGAAGTGAAAGAAAGCTAATAAGGTAAACCTGACAAGACGAGAACCCCTAAATCAGTAACAGACGTTCAGTGAAGGCCATGGCAGGCCAATCTGAGGACAGCAACTCTAACTGAAGGGGATTTTGAACTTGGCAATTTCTAAAGTTCTATGCAAGAGGTCCCAATAATATCTGAAAGGACACGTGAAGCTGGGATCTATAAACTCCAAGCTAGGACCTATCAACCACAGGACCAATCAGCCGAAGATGCCTTCTAGAACAAAGACCCGGAGTGAACAGAAATGCAGGGAGAAGGAAAGCAATCGAGCAGGAAAGGGAAATGAAGACAGAGATGAGGAAGGGAAACAGAACTTAAAAGCATTAACTTTATTTTTCTCCACTACAAAACAGCAGAAGTGGGAACACTGAAGTCAAGAGGTCAGAAAAGTTATTCTGACCCACTCCTCTCATCCTTAAAGATCAGGAACATTAATTTCATGTAGAAAAATGAACAACAGAAAAAGGATCGCAGCCAAATCCCACACAGTCACAAGAAAGAGAATAAGAGGCAGAATAACATCTCTGTAAGAACACTGTTAAGACTTGCCCAAGAAACAAATGGAAACTATAACCTAATGTGAAGGTTAGTTTTATGTATCAACTTGGCTAGAACCTAGTACCCAGTTATTTAATCAAACACTAATCTGGGTATTGCTGTGAGGTATTTTGCAGAGGTGGTTTAAATCTACAATCAGTTAACTTTAAGTAAAGAAGAAGAATAAATACCCTCTGTCATGAGGGTGGGGCCTCAACCAATCAGCTGAAATCCTTAAGAGCAAAAACTGAGGTTTCCTGGATAAAAAGAAATTCTGTCTCATGACTGCAGCATTAACTCTTGCCTGAGTTCCTAGCCTGCTGGCCTGACCTAAAAATTTTACTAAAAAACATTTTTTTCTTCTCCTCCTCCACCTCCCTGATCTAAAAATTTTAGACTTGCCAGACTCTACAATCACATAAGCCAATTTATTAAAATAAATATCTTTATATGTGTATATAATATATAGATATTTAGTATGTATAAATTCTATTTGGTCCATTTCCCTGGAGAACTCAGATACACCTACTATATCAAAATGAGGTAAAATAAATAAAAGTAAGATAGAAGTTATGTAAGAACAATATAAATCAGAATTTGAAACTCAAAAATGAGCTAGAACTCAGAAAAAAATTAGAATTAAAAGAAAAAGTCATTTCAGTAACAAACTAAATTAGAAAAAACACATTGTGAATAAATATAATAGATAAGGCCTTGAGTGAAATAGCAGGTTAAAAGAAGGAAAATTTTTCAAAATAAAAAAGGAAGAGACAGGTCCCAGTGGCTCATGCCTATAATTCTGGCACTTTGGGAGGCTGAGGCAGGAGGACTGCTTCAGCCCAGGAGTTCAAGACCAGCCTGGGCAACATAGGGAGACCCCTCCCTACAAAAAATTTAAAAATTAGCTGGGTGTGGTGACACACATCTGTAGTCCCAGCTACTGTGGCGGTTGAGGTGGGAGGATCACTTGAGTCCTGAGTCCAGGAGTTAAAGGCTGTAGTGAGCTGTGACTGCATCACTTCACTGTAGCCTTGGTGACAGAGTGAGACCAAGACCCGGTTTAAAAAAAAAAAAAAAAGGAAGAAATTAAAAAATGATTAAGTGATTTAAGAGTAAGCAACAAATATAAAAGATAGGGACAGAAAATCCAATATACATATATCTGGAGATCCTGAAGAAGAAAACCAAAATGTTTGGAACAGATCAATAACAGTAACTATAATTAAAGAATAATAATCTTTTTATAATAATACTCTATAATTAAATAATAATACATGAAATTGAAAAACTGAAATGAACATAAGTGTAAGATAATTGAAAGTAGAATAAGATCATTGCCTGGTTGAATAAGGAATCAGGCAGTAAGCCAAGCGAGGTGGCTCACCCTGTAATCCCAGCACTCTGGGAGGCTGGGGTGGACGCATCACAACATAAGGAGTTCAAGACCAGCCTGGCCAGCATGGTGAAATCCCGTCTCTACTAAAAAAATATAAAAAAACTAGCTGGGTGTGGTGATGGGCACCTGTAACTGTAATCCCAGCTACTCGGGAGGCTGAGGCAAGAGAATCGCTTGAACCCGGGAGTCAGAAGTTGTAGTGAGCCAAGATTGCGCCATTGCACTCCAGTCTGGGCGACAGAGTGGGACACTGGCAAAAAAAAAAAAAAATAAAGAAAGAAACCAGGCAGTAAAAGAGTAAATAAGAGAGGAAGGCACCAAAGATGTTCAAAAGGTATAAGCACAAAGGTAAACACTAAAACAAAAATACAAACCTTTCTAAATATAGAAAGATAATTTTTTAAAGAATACAGAAAAGAAAGAAGAGTAAATATAGAACACCTAAGACAGACTAATATGAGAATCGAGACCACAGATATCTTATATAATTAAATGTGAATGGGCTTAACTCACACAGCAAGACCCAATACATGCTGTGTTCAAGAGAAATACCAGAAGGAAACAGTGACCTAGAAAGACTAAAAAGCAATGAGAGAAAACCTAGGTGACTTTGGGTTTGGCCACAACTTCTTAAATACATCACAAAAGGCACAAACGAAAAAACTTTTGATAAACTGGACTTCATTAAAATTAAAAACTTCTGCTCTGTAAAAGTCACTGTTAACAGAATGAAAAGACAAGCAACAGACTGGGAGAAGATATTTGCAAAGTTGCTCGTATCTGATAAAAGATTGGCATCCAAAATGCACGCAAAAAACTGTTAAAACTCAACAATAAGAAGACAAAAACCCATCTTTAAAAATGGACAAAAGATCTGAACAGAGACCTCACCAAAGATAATACACAGTTGATAAGTAAGGATATGAAAAGACTCTCCACATCATATGTCCTCAGGGAATTGGAAATTAAAGCAACAAGATACCATGACACACCGATTAGAATGGCAGAAATCCAAAACACTAACAACGGCAAATGCTGGTGAGGATGTGAGCAACAGCACTGTCACTCATTGCTGGTGACAATGTAAAATGGTCCAGCCATCCTGGAGGACAGTTTGGCAATTTCTTACAAAACTAAACACGCTCCTATCATATATCTAGCAATTGCACTTTTTTTGTATTTACCCAAACAAAAACCTGCACATGAATGTTTGCAGCAGCTTTATCTGTAATTGCCCAAACTGGGATATCTTTCACTACGTGAATGGATAAACCATGGTACATCCAGACAACAGAATATTACTCAGTACTAAAATGAAACGAGCTATCAAGCCATGAAAAGACATGGAGGAAACTTAAATGTGTATTGTTAAGTGAAAGAAGCCAGTCTGAAAAGGTTCCATACTGTTTTGATTCCCACTAAATGCCATTCTGGAAAAGGCGAAACTATGGAGACAGTTAAAAGACCAGTGTTGTAAGGGGCTGGGGAGAGGGAGGATCGAAAAGGCAGAGCAGAGAGAATTTTTAGGGCAGTGAAACTATTCTGTGTGATACTATAATGGTAGAAACATGTCACAAAACTTTGTCCATGTTCACAGAATGTACAACACAAAGAGTGAAAACTAATGTGAATTATGGATACTAGTTAACAATGATGTATCAATATTGGCTTATCAATTGTAACATATGTAGCACACTAATGCAAGACGTTAGTAATACGGGAAACGGAGGAGGTTTTCTGGGATCTCTCCGTACCATTTGCCCACTGTTCTATGAACCTAAAACTGTTCTAAAAAAAAAAAAAAAAAAACTCTATTAACACTTAAAAAATTTTTTTTAAAGTCATGGACAAAGGTATACCAGGAAAATGGTCCTATCCCCCCCATCAAAAAAAAAATCAAGATAAGAGCAGGAATTGTGACTCTGATATTAGATAAAGTAGAATTCAAGCCAAAACATATTCAAGATGCAGAACAATGAGAACTCTCCTCTGTGGCTGGTGGGACTGCAAATGGTACACCTACTTCAGGCAACCATTGTGGGCCAGGTACAGTGGCTCATGCCTGTAATCCCAGCACTTTCAGAGGCCGAGGTGGGAGGATTGCTTGAGCTCAGGAGTTCAAGATCAGCCAGGGGAAGAGAAGAGAAGAGAAGAGAAGAAGAGAAGAGAAAAGAGAAGAGAAGAGAAGAGAAGAGAAGAGAAGAGAAGAGAAGAGAAGAGAAGAGAAGAGAAGAGAATGATAGAATAAAGAAAAAGGAGAAAACGGTTGTGTAGTTTCTTATTTGATGTAAACATGTCATTGCCTTCTAACACAGTAATCCCATTCCTAGGTATTTATGTAACCACAATAAAAATGTATGTCCCCACATATGTACATGAATGTTCATAGCAGTTTCATTTGAAAGAGCTCTAAATCGGAAATAACCCAAATGGCCATCAATAAGAGAATGAACAAATTGTGGCATATGAATGCAAAGGAATACCCACTTAGCAATAAAAAGAAATGAAGTTCTTATATATGCAACATTATGGATGAATCTCAAAGCACTAAGCCAAGTGAGAGAAAACTGACCCCAAGAGGCTATATACAGTATGATTTCATTTATATGACTATCCAGAAAATGCAAAACTATAGGATCAGGAAATAGATTAGTGGCTGCAAACAGCTAGAGACGGGGAGGCAGGGCAAAGCATGACTACAAAGGGCATGATGAAATATTTTGGGGTGACGTAAATGTTCTGTATCTTCATTATTATGGTGATAATGCAACTGTATGCATTTTCAAAGCTCATCAAACTATATGCTTAAAAGGTGTAAATTTTGTATAAAATTACCTCAATTAACTTGCCTTTTACAAAAGGAACTAAAGAAATATATAATCATAATATGTAAATCTTATCTGGATCTTGATTTACATAAACAAACAGAAAATGACACTTACATGACAATGGGTCATTTGAATACTGACTAGATATCTGATGACACTAAGGAATGATTTTTAATTTTTAGGTGTGCTAATTAGTATTGTAGTCACGGTTTTTTAAACAACTTTGAGATATAATTCAAGTCATATAATTCACTCATTGAAAGTCTACGATTCAATGTTTTTTACTGTCTTCATATAGTTCTGCAACTATTACTGTTATCAATATCAGAACATCTTCAACACTCCACAAAACAACTCTCCCACTCTTTGGAGGTTACCACCCTAGCCCTATCTCCCAGCCCTAGGCAGGCACTAATTTACTTTCTGTCTCTATACATTTGCCTATTCTGGACATTTCATGTGAATGAAATCATATAATATGTGGTCCTTTGTGAAAAGTTTCTTGCACTTAGTACAATGTTTTCAAGGCTTATCTATGTTGTAGCACATCAAAGTACTTCATTCATTTTTATTGAAAAGTAATGTTCCATTATACAAATATACTACATTTTATATATGTTTTCATTAGTTGATGAACATTTTCATTGTTTGCACTTGGGGCTATCATGAATAATGCTTCTATGAATATTCATGTACTAGTTCTGTATAGACATTATGTTTTTATTTCTCTTGGTTGTTTACCTAGAAGTGGAATCTGCAAAACATATTGGTAACAACTACGTTTAACTGTTTGAAGAGCTACCAGACCATTTTCCTGCACCATTTGACATTTAACAGCAATGTAAGAGTTCCCGTTTCTCTACATCCTCACTGACACTTGTTATCATCTGTCTTTTTGATTACAGAGTTGTACAGCACAGGCACCGACAGTTCCAAGTGAATACCAGGCAGCATGCTATACAAGTGTGTACTGGCTGGATTCTACCTTCTTTAGAGGGCATTTGAAAATATGGAAGAATGTCTCAGGTTACACAATCCCTGATGACGGTCATTGCCACTTAGTGTTTGGGAACCAGGGAAGCAAAATGTTCTGCAAAGCAAAGGATAGTTCCATACAATGAAAACTTTTCTGCTTACAATTTTTGTGGCATCCTCATTGAGAAACACTGCTGTGGAGCAATCTCATCTATGAATATTGATAAAAGAATCTTAAAATATTAACAATAGACCCTGAGAACATACTGAAATACTACATTGGTACCATGTGGAATGTTTCCAAAATCCAAGGATGATACATGTAGTGAATATATTAATATGAATCACTATAACAAGTCTAGGGAGAAAACTCATAAAACTTTTTTCTGTAGACTGTGAAAAGGCATTTCACAATTCACTATAAACATCACTTGTAGTGACTATTTTTTACCATATTCAATAAATTAGGAACCAATGAATACTTAGTTAATTTAATGAAATATATCTCTCTGTGCCCAAAAGGGAGCATCTGTTTAACTGGGAGACGTTAGAAGAAATCTACTGAAGTTAGGAAGAAGATAATGAGATCAACTCTGGAGGGTTACATCATTCTTCATTAACTGGAAGAGTCAATATCCTAATGATGCCAGTTACCATGATAACAATATCAGTTCTCCTCAAATGTAATCCCAATCAAAATCCAAGCATATTTTTGTTCGTGAAAATTAACACCTTATTCTAAAATTTATATAAAAACATAAATAGCCAGATACAGCCAAAGTAGTCATGTGGAAGAACAAACTTGATGATTCACAGGACCAGATACGAAGACTCATTAGAAAGCTGTAGCAGTTAGGAGAATGTAGAATTAGCACTAAGACAAATAAGAGAGTTCACAAATCAACTCATCTACATACAGAACACAGGTGACATTAGAAATGTAATAGGGGAACAGTGAGTTGTTTAATAGAGTCTGGTTCAGTATGTGAAAAAAGTAATGTGAATGCCTATTGCACTATATACAAGGTGGACTCTAGATAGATTTATGACTTATATTTTAAAGGTAAAAATATAAGAAATATAAAATAAAATTATAAAAAAATTCAATTCAGGGTAAGCAAAGATTTTTATTAAATAAGAGCCCCCAAAAGTTTAAATTATAAGGCAAAAGAGGGGAGAGTAAAGATTTGGCTCATCAAAAATCAGCTTTCTTGGCCGGGCACGGTGGCTCACGCCTGTAATCCCAGCAC
>PVKV010029895.1:10277-23094 GCA_004027835.1 Alouatta palliata | reverse complement strand
GGTAGGTTGGGTGGGTGGATGGATGGGTGAGTGGATGGGTGGGTGGGTGGGTGGATGGGTCGGTGGGTGGGTGGATGGATAGGTAGATGGGTGGATGGATGGGTGGGTAGGTGGGTGGGTAGGCGATAGATAAATACATCGATGGGCAATGCCCAGTCTAGATTAAGAATATCTAAGACTTCAAATTTCAGAGGAAGTATGGTTTAACTTGTGTTAAATATATGTTTTGTTCTTAGAGCTTAAATATTGAAGGCCTCCCATCCAAAGGCCCTATACCTCCCTGGTTGGTAAGTGAAAGTTATTTAATTTCAGGCCCATATTTTCAGACTATATTTGCATAGCTATTAAAAACCATTTCGGCCAGGCGCAGTGGCTCACGCCTATAATCCCAGCACTTTGGGAGGCCGAGGTGGGTGGATCACGAGGTCAAAAGATTGAGACCATCCTGGCCAACATGGTGAAACCCTGTCTCTACTAAAAATATAAAAATTACCTGGGTGTGGTGGCATGCACCTTTTGTCCCAGCTACTCAGGAGGCTGAGGCAGGAGAATCGCTTGAACCTGGGAGGCAGAGGTTACAGTGAGCTGAGACTGAGCCACTACACTCCAGCCTGGCGACAGAGTGAGACTCTGTCTCAAAAAAAAAAAAAAAAAAAAAACACCATTTCACGGTGACTCACATCTGTAATCCCAGCACTTTAGAAGGCCGAGGCAGGTGGCTCACTTGTCAAGAGTTTGAGACCAGCCTGGCCAACATGGTGAAACCCTGTCTCTATTAAAATAACAAAAATTAGCTGGGCATGATGGTGCATGCCTGTAGTCCTGGATACTTGGGAAGCTGAGGCAGGAGACTCACCTGAACCTGGGAGGTGGAGGTTGCAGAGAGCTGAGATCATGCCACTGCACTCCAGCCTGGGCGGCAGAGTGGGAATGGGTTCGGGCAGCGGAGCTCATTCTAACCACAGGATGCCAAGCCTGTGTGGCTGTTGTAGATGCTTCCTGTGCCTCCTGCCTTCCTCTGGGTTCCTCATTTAAGTGGCCATGTCGATCCCTGAAATTGGAAGGATCCAAGGAGAGAAATGTTGGTTGTTCTGGGATCCTGAGCTGGGGAAGGTCCTTTAAAAACAGTAACAACTACCACCAAAGAAACCATTTCAAAAAAATGTGTCTTCTTGCCTTTGAAAAATTGGCTGGTTGTGTTTAGATGTATGAAATATATTAACCTTCTTTTACTCTCTGTCTTCAGTTGGATACAAAGTACCTGTCACCATTGTTGCTGGCTTATGAAGATATAATGAAAGAGAAGGACGAGCTCAATGCCACCCTCCAGGTAGGCTGGCACATGTCTCAGAAGAGACAAGATTTATAAAAATATAGGACTGCTTCAGATTTTACAGAAACATTTTGAATGTGGATATGCCCAACATATTATAGATAATCAAATGTTTATTAGAGGACAGAAAGGAGGAAGGAAGGAGTATGGCAGGGTGGGATGGAGGGAGGGAGGGAAAGAAGGAAGAGGGGAGGAAGTAAGGGAGTGACTGGGAGAGTGGGAAAGGTGAGTATGGAGCGAGGGGAGAGGTATGGAGGGCCAGGGCAGGGCTGCATGGAAAGCCATGGCTTCTGGACAGCCGGCCCATATGGGCTAAGATCTTGGGGTGCAGGGAAGACAGCAGGAGGGAAGCACTTCTTCCCTGGTACTCTGCAGCTGCAAATACCACCATTAGAAGGACCATTTGGGCAGATATGGGAAGGAAATAGGCTAGAGATATTTTAGGCAAACTTAGGTGCTTCTTAATTCTAGGATGAGCTGACCCCAGGGAAGTCTGATTACTGAGCTGTTGGAAATGGATAGGAAGTGAGGTTTTTATCCATTTCTGCCTTGTCCACCGCCATTTCATGGAATGGTGTTGGGCAGCAGAACTTACATTCTAACTGCAGC
Organism: Alouatta palliata; assembly: GCA_004027835.1. Lineage (NCBI taxonomy): Eukaryota > Metazoa > Chordata > Mammalia > Primates > Atelidae > Alouatta > Alouatta palliata. The sequence continues at coordinate 21,152 of PVKV010029895.1, read as the reverse complement.
AGGCCAAGCCTGTGTGGCTATTGTAGATGCTTCCTGTGCCTCCTGCCTTCCTCTGGGTTCCTCATTTAAGTGGTCATATAGAACCCTGAAATTGGAAAGATCCAGCAAGAGAAATGTTGGTTGTTCTGGGATCCTGAGCTGGGGAGGGTCCTTTAAGAGGCTTCCAGCTTGTTCCTTGTCACTGATGCTGTCCTGTGTCCATGTCCCATGGAAAGGAATTTCGATCCTTTTCATTTAGTCTTAGTGTTGGACGCCTAATTTTCTAAGAGCATGAATAAGCCTTGTACTAATTGAGTGTATAACAATCCTAATAACTAATAATATTATTTTGCTACTCCCTCTAAATCGGGGTCAGCACACACTTTCTGTAAAGGGCCTATTAATAAGTAATTTAGGCTTTGGAGGCCATGCAGTTTCTGTTTGCACCTGCTCAGCCCTGCTGTTGCAACATGAAGGCAGCTGAAGATAACGTGTAGATAATGGGTAAGGCCGTGTCCAATAAAACTTTATTTACAAAAACAGGCAGCTGGTTTGCACACTTTAGTTTGCTTGACCCCTGTTCCAAAAAAGAGTCACATGGACTGCCAGCAGTGAGTGAGTGCGTCTGCGTGGAGAGATGAGAGGAGACACTTGGCAGTGCCGCTTCAAGTTAAAAGGGTGTAAGCATAAACACTGACAGCTGGGAGCAGAATATTTTAGAGGCACACCAGAGTAAATATTGGCACCTCAGATTCTCACCAGAGGACAGCGCAGGACACGGAAACTGGAAAAGCCCTGATGGAGGAGGCTCAGCTGAAGTGTCACACGCACAGACTGGTGGGAGCCAAAACAGACAGAGACTGTTAGGAGTCGAAACAGGTCTAGCGACAGACCTCGTCTTGTGGCTGATGGCCGATGAGGCTCTGCACACTGGCGACGCTAGTAAGACACTTTCCAGTGGTTGTCAGGGACAAAACTAAGAGCCTTGGCTGAACGTGGTGGCTCATGCCTGTAATCCCAGCATGTTGGAAGACTGAGGCAGGAAGATCGCCCCTTCCTCTGGGTTCCTCATTTAAGTGGCGATATAGATTGGCAGGATCCCGGGAGAGAAATGTTGGTTGTTCTGGGATCCTGAGCTGGGAGGGTCCTTAAAAAACAATTAAAATTGCCCTGGCATGGTGGCACACAAAAAATACAAAAATTAGCTGGGCATGGTGGCACATAACTTTGGTCCCAGGTACTTGGGCAGCTAAGTTGGGAGGACTGCTTGAGCCCTAGGAGGTTGAGGCTGCAGTGAGGTAGGATTGCACCACTGCACTGTAGCCTGGGAGACAGAGCGAGACCCTGTCTCAAAAAATAAAAATAAAAAAATAAGCTTCCTCCAACTCCCACAGTAACTAACCCCTTCCCTTCTGAATCTAGCTTTAATTAAGGATGAAAAGGTCTTATTTTTTATATTAAAAATCTCCAATTTATTCTCCTGAGTCTTGAAAAAAGGAAAAATGACAGTGTTGATGGGCAGCTCTGCCTCTGCTGTCAGTATTCGGCAGTTGTAGCACGTTACCGAATGAGGAATCGAGTACTTGGAAGCCCGGGTGCTTTGTCTCCTGTCCTTGGCCTTACATATTGTCCTGGTGCTTTCTCACTAGACCATGAGCTCCCTGAGAGCAGGCACCGCTTGTGCGGGTACCGAGAGTCGAAGGCTGGCCTGTTGTGAGACCTTGCTAAAGGCTGTTACCGTTTGATTTTAGCCACAGTAGCAGCACCAGAACGGAGAAATAGAGATGTGTGTGCATGTGTGTGTTGTAATTGATGCATATTTTATTTCAGGAGGAAATGAGAATGTTTAGGATGCGAGTCCAGGAAGTGGTGAAAGAAAATGAAGAATTGCACCAGGAGTTAAAGAAGAGTAGTCCTGTTACCACTGAGGAATGGCAAGTGGCGTGCTGTTTCTGCCCTTTTGCTAATTTGAAACACGTGATAATAGGAAAATACATTGTAAAATCATGAAATACGTAATTACATTTTTAACTACAGTATTTTAAGGGAGAGTTTCTAAGAAATTCATAAGATACAATAAAACCCTAATAAATTATTCTAAACTTACATTTTCAAGATGACTTTTAAAATTCTAAGTAGGTTTTCAAACCTGAAATATAGTTGCTTTCTGCTTTTTATTTTCTGAGGTGGTATTTTTCTAGGGTGATTTTTCCATCTCAGACCTGCAGAGTCTCATCCCTTCTTAGGCCCCAGTGATAGCTCCCAGGGTTTGAGAACAGAAGCTCAGGATGAGGCCTGGATGACCAGCTCCCATTTGCTCTGCCCTGGCAGATTCCCTGACAGCTGAGTTTGCCCCACTTCTAACCTGTCCTTCCTCCGAAAGCCCCTTCTGCACTCCTTACCCTCTAGGGTCCTGCTGCAGTGGCACCTGTCTATAGCGCTGCCTTCAGGAGAGGCCATTATTGCTCCCTTGAGTCTCTCTCTCTCCTTCCTTCCTTCCCTCCCTCCCTCCCTCCCTCCTTTTTTGTTTTGAGACAGAGTCTTGCTGTCTTGCCCAGGCTGGAATGCAACAATGGCGTGATCTTGGCTCATTGCAACCTCCACCTTCTGGATTCAAGTGATTCTTCTGCCTCAGCCTTCCAAGTAGCTGGGACTTTAGGCACACACCACCATGCCCGGCTAATTTTTGTAGTTTTAGTAGAGATGGATTTCATCATGTTAGCCAGGCTGGTCTCAGACTCCTGACCTCAAGTGGTCTGCCCGCCTTGGCCTCCCAAAGTGCTGGAATTACAGGCGTGAGCCACCGCACTCGGCGTCTCTGTTTCTGAAGTTTTTTAGAGTTAGGGTCTCACTCTGTTGGCCAGGCTGCAGTGCAGTCATAGCTCACTGCAGCTTCAACTTTCTGGGCTCAAGCCATCCTCCCATCTCAACATCCCAAGTAGCTGGGACTACAGGTGTGCACTACCATGCACAGCCAATTTTTTTTATTTTTTGTAGAGACAGGGTCTCACTGTGTTTCCCAGACTGGTCTCGAACTCCTAGGCTCAAGTGATCCTCCCATCTTGGCCTCCCAAAGTGCTGGGATTACAGGTGTAAGCCACAGTGCCCAGCCCCTTGTCTCTAGTTCTGATGTAGCCGTAAACACATGCCCTGGTCCCGGTACCTGCCACACTGCGCCTGCATATCCTGTCTGCCTCCACATCTGGCTCCCTCTTCTCCTTTGTGAACTCCTCAAGGGCAGGAACCAATGTCCTATTTATTTTGTGTGTGGCCCCGCTTCTAGCACAGCAACAGCAAATGCCTGTTAACTGAATTAGGGAAAGTACATGTCTTTAAAAGCCTAAAAGTAATATCTAGGCAGGACTAAGAAAACAAAAATTACTCACTTTGAATAGGTATGTTAAATTTAGTGTTTTCTAATGTCTTAACATCACTGGGAAAAATGAAATATTTTCTAGATGTGATGTTTAGAAATCTAGAATTGAGTCAACAGCATTCTTACTGTTGGTTCTCCCTGATTTTGTGGTCACCGATGCGTCAGGCGGGCCTGGCCTGGGCAACTCCTGGGTCTTGGTGCTCTGAGACCTCCAAATCCTGAGCTTGGATTTCCTTCCGCCAGGGTTCCTGGTGTGTCTCCCCTTGTGCCCTCCTCGAACAATGCCCTGGAAAGCAGCTTAGCCAGGCTGGGGCTCAAGAGACCTTGTGAGATTCCAGAACCCCAGATTCCTTCCCTAGCCTTGTATATAGCTACAAGTCCAACTTGTCTGCATTTCCTTAAAATGAAAACAACTAAACAGAGGAAAGAAAGACAGGCCTTGCCTTCAAATCCACAGCCTGCCGTGTTCTCCAGTCCTGCATTTGTTGGGATTTGAAGTCTGCGCTCTGCTCAAGTGTGATGGCCCACGCCGGCATGGGGAGAGCGTCAGCCTTGCTTGGGGCCTCCCTGGCCGCCAGCCCCTTACTTTGAATTCACTGCCCTCCAGCTGGAGCATCACACTTGGTGGGCAGAGCTCCTTGCTGCTCTCGGCACATGCACACGTGCATGGCTGCTAGACCTGCACGCAGCACCCGGCACTCGGTACACGGACTTCATCCTTCAGCAGGTGATTGCTTTTTTTTTTTTTTTTGAGATAGTGTCTTGCCCTGCCACCCAGGCTGGAGGGCAATGGCATGATCTGAACTCATAGCAACCTCTGCCTCCCGGGTTCAAGTGATTCTCCTCCCTCAGCCTCCTGAGTAGCTGGGATTACAGGCCCCTGTCACCACACCTGGCCAATTTTGTTTTTTTGTATTTTTAGTAGAGACAAGGTTTCACCGTGTCAGGGTGATCTCCAACTCCTGACCTCAGGTGAGCTGCCCACCTCGGCCTCCCAAAGTGCTGGGATTATAGGCATGAGCCACTGCATCTGGCCCAGCAGACGCTTTCTGCTTGGTTGCCAGTAATTTCTCAATGAACTTCTGGGCAGCAACTAAATTTTGTATTTCTTCCCCTAACTTCCCCTGAATCACTGGGTAACCTCAGGCTTAATGGGTCTGTTTCTTTCTCTATAAAATAAGAGGGTAGCTGGGCACAGTGGCTCATGCCTGTAATCCCAGCACTTTGGGAGGCCAGAGCAGGAGGATCAGTTGAGACCAAGAGTTTGAGACCAGCCTGGACAACATGGTGAGACCCAGTCTGTCCTAAAAATACAAAAAACTAGCTGGGCGTGGTGGCGCATGCCTGTGATCCCAGCTACTCAGGAGGCTGAGGCAGGAGAATCACTTGAACCCAGGAGGCAGAGGCTGCAGTGAGCTGAGATCGTGCCACTGTACTCCAGCCTGGGCAGCAGAGCGAGACCCTGTCTCAAAAAATAATAATAATAAATAAATAAAATAAGAGGGAGTGGTAACCCAAATCTGAGATTTTGAACTTTTTTTTTTTAGGAATGGGGGATCCCTTTCATTTAAAAAAGAAATGGGCCAGGCTGGGTGGCTCACCCCTGTAACCCTAACTGTTTGAGGGGCCAAGATGGATCACTTGAGGCCAGGAGTTTGGAGCTGCAGTGAGCTATGATCACACTGCTGTGACTAGCCTAGGCGACAGAACAAGACCTTGTCTCAAAAAAAAAAAAAAATTAGCTGGGCGTGATGGCATGCACCTAGCTATTCAAAAGGCTGAGGCAGGATTGATTAAGCCCAGGAATTCAAGGCTACAGCGAGCTACGATGGCGCTTGGATGACCGAGCACGACCTGGGTGACAGAGCAAGACCCTGTTTCTAAAAAATAAAAAATAAAATAAATGAAGGGAGGGAGGAAGAAATAAATGAACAAATGAATGAATGAACAAAGAAGTCTTATAAATTAGTCCAAAATGCAGCCAGGCATGGTGGCTCACACCTATAATTCCAACACTTTGGGAGGCCAAGGCAGGAGGATCACCTGAGGTCAGGAGTTTGAGACTGGGCCGGCCAACATGGTGAAACCCTGTCTCTACCAAAAAAAAATTAATACAAAAATTAGCTTGGTGTGGTGGTGCGTGCCCATAATCCCAGATACCCAGGAAGCTGAGGTGGAGGTTGCAATGGCCCAAGATCTCACCACTGCAGTCCAGCCTGGGCAACAGAGTGAGACCCTATCTCAAAATAAATAAATAAGTCTGAAACAAAACAGACCATTGTGTAGCTGCTCAGTTTGTGGTGGGAGTGAGGAGGCTGGCACAGACCAGTTTGGGGTGAGGCCCTTCCCGACAGCATGGCAGCCCACTCCATGGGTGCTAGTAGCAGTCAAGAGGCACCCCCACAGTGCCCAGGAGCCAGTGCACAGCCACCGTTGGGGCCACACCACTGTTACAGCCCGACTCCTTTCATCTTACCTCCTTCCTTCCTCCACCTCACCTTTAGGATTTTAAGTGCAAATCGATATTATTTATTGCTTACTAAGTAAACTTACCACCCATTGTACTTTGGTGGTCAACATTTAACTAGGTGATTTCTGAGGTCCCTTCAGCTTGTTCTAATCAGAATTTGCGATCTGGAGTGCTGAGCTGGGCTGGGATTTACATTGCACTGGAAGGAGAGAGTTTGCTCGTGCTGAGAGGAAGGCTGGGGCAGATTTGTACAGGTCTAAGAAACCATCTCAAAGCCTGCTAACGGTAATTTTTTTTTTTTTTTTTTTTTTACAAATATGCTACTGATTACAGAGGAGTATTTTAAAATTAAAATGGAAACTTTCTTTTTTTTTTTAAATTTTATTATTATTTTTTTATTCCTGCTTTTTTTCTAGACTGCTCAGCAGGATAAAATGGAAACTTTCTAAATGCTTTAAACATATGCCATATGGGCTTCAAAATAATATAGTGGATGGCAGGATTAGAGGTTTCTACAGATGAGATCTCATCAGCCATTTAGTGACTGCTCAAGCTGGGTATCGTGCACGTGGGAGTCTCCTACCCTATTCTCTTTACTTTTGTACGTGTTTGAAATTTTACGTCTAAGAGCGTTTCTGAAGCAGTCCGTAATTCAGACCTCATGGCTGGCCTTCTCCAGCTTACTGCAAATGGCAGGGTTTGTTGCTGTGTTAATACGTTTAACATGAAGATGTGGCTGGATATTCATGACCTATAATGTACCGATTGTTTCCTTTTAGATTCCAGAGTGTCTCTGTAGCCATTCAGCACCTGAATCACAGTATTTCATCTTGTAAATCAATTGCAGGCGGCAGCTTCAGACTCAAGCAAAACTGGTTTTAGAGGAAAACAAGCTGTTGCTGGAACAGTTGGAGATTCAGCAAAGGAAGGCCAAGGACAGCCACCAGGAGCGCCTCCAAGAAGGTGAGGTCTTTCTGGCTGAGCACTGGCCACACGCTGATGTCACTATTGTCATTTTACCCTTCTACCTCCCTCCTGCTGGGGTCTCCATCATGTTTTACATACTTTACTGAAATGCGACTGTTCATAACCTTTCCAAGTCATTACCCTCAGTGCATAGATTGCGCTCTCAGACTCCAGTGTCTCTGATCATCCTGTGGGTTTGTAAGTCACTTGTAGGTGATAGTGCTAGACTCAGCAGAGCTGGTTTTAGGGTAAAATAGTACCTTAGAAATGGGAAAGACCACGAGAGGTAAGCATCTGAAATAACACAGGGTCTCTTCCCAGATATTTGTTGGATGAGTAAATCAGCAGAACCGTTCACTTTCTGAACAGTTCCCCCGTGTCTTTCCTTCCTTCAGAGCTGCGGGCATGGGAGGCAGGTTAGATCACCGTCAGACACCTTCCGAAAGTGTCCCTCTTCCCGTCGCTTCCCACGCGCCCCCCCAACCCCTAGGAGTCCCACAGTCTGTGACAGTGCACAGCTGTAAGGAGGCCAGGCTAAGAGTCACTGCTTCTGCTTTAAACCCACAATTTATTTTATTTAAAACAGGGTTTCACCATGTTAGCCAGACTGGTCTCGAACTCCTGACCTTAGATGATCCGTCCCCCTTGGCCTCCCAAAGGGCTGGGATTACAGGCGTGAACCACCGCACCCGGCCTAAAACCACAATTTATGAGTACAAAATGTAGTGGCATTTTTTTTCCCTTTGCTTTACTTTTTTCTTTCCTAGTGAAGAATGGCATAGGCTGGGAAGCTGAAACACAGGCCATCTTGCATGAGGCCCTGGCACTCCGATAAGCAGATGGAGATTTTCCCCTCTCCAGCTGCCTATGGAGTGGCAGCCCCTTCCATGCCATGGCAGGTCCATGACAAGCCCCTGCTGTGGCTGCAGTTGCTCGGCTAGCACTTCCTGTGTTTCTGAGAACGAGGTCATGTTTAAAGATGACAGCATCTCAGAGAGGTGCACAGGAGGTTCCTGCACCTGACTTCCCGAGATCTGCCTGGCCCAGGAGTATTTGCCTTTACTCTCACATTGTCGAGTGGCAGAGGGGCAACAGAGTTGTGGGCCCTCCTATCTTTGTTTTCGGGGTTGGGGATGACATTAATTTCCTATTTACTGAGCTTCATTTTCTTGAACCTACCAGATCTGAACAGATAAGAGGATTTGTGGTTACACAGGGCAGGGAAATCTTTTGACCTGTATGATTCAGTGAGTTGCCTATGCTATTTTTCCATTGCCCGGAAACGGCCATTTAGATATTTTCTTTGACCAATTAGATATTTTCTTCTTTCTTTGAGACAGAGTGTCACTCTGTTGCCCAGACTGGCGTGCAGTGGTGCGATCTCGGCTCCCAGGTTCCAGCGATTCTCCTGCCTCAGCCTCCCGGGTAGCTGGGTTTACAGGCACACACCACCATGCCCAGCTAATTTTTGTATTTTTAGTAAAGGGTGTTTCACCATGTTGGCCAGGCTGGTCTGGAACTCCCAACCTCAAGTGATCCACCCACCTCAGCCTCCCAGAATGCTAGGATTACAGGCGCGAGCCACTGCACGAGCCACCAGTTAGATATTTTCATAGAGTAGAGAGATGTACAGTTTTATGCTATAATACCTCTAAGTGCTAGTGTCAACAGATGCCCAAGAAAGGTCTTATTACATACAACCGTGTAACATAGGATGAAAATATTTATGACTACTTTAGATACAGGACATAAAATAAAAAATTCAGTGAGGAAAGGGAAAGAAAATAATAAATCTGGTTTTTAGTTTGGCCATGTTTGATGTCCTTAAAGATACACAGCTGTGTGTGATTTAAGGCTGCAGTCTCAGGAAGGTCAGTTCCTTGAAGACTGGAATCGTGTTTTGTTAAATGTTATAGTGGATCTTATTTTTAAAATCAAATATTTAGTGAGTGCTTAATGTAGAGATAGCAATTTCTTTGGGGTTTTTTGTTTTTGGGGACGAGGTCTCACTGTGTCATCCAGGCTGGAGTGCATTTGGCACAGACGTGGCTCAGCGCAGTCTTGATCTCCTGGGCTCAAGCAGTCCTGCCTCAGCGTCCCGGGTATCTGGGACCACAGGCACATGCCATCATGCCCTGCTAATTTTTAAATTTTTATGTAGAGATGAGAGGTCTCACTGTGTTACCCAGGCTGGTCGTGGACTGCTGACCCCCTCAGCCTCCCAGCAGGCTGGCTTACAGGTGTGAGTCACCATGCTCAGTAGGGACAGTAATTTCTTGAACTCCCAACCTCAGGTGATCACCCGCCTTGGCCTCCAAAGTGCTTGGATTGCCGGTGTGAGCCACCACGCCCGGCCAGGGACAGTAATTTCTAAAGAGAAGGCCTTTGGTGTTAATTTATAACACTCCAGAAGATCTTTAACAGGTCATTTTTATCAGCTGACTCTTGCTAGTATTTCCTAATAGTCAGTAATTGTGTTTCGTGGAGCCTTCTGTGCCAAGTTTGTATCCTCCTCTTTTGTTTTTCAGTGTCTAAGGTGACTAAACAGCTAATGCTCCTGGAAGCGAAAACCCAGGACCAGGAAAAGGAGCTGGCAGAGAACAGGGAACAGCTAGAGATTTTACGCACCAAATGCCGAGAACTCAAAACACACTCAGATGGCAAAATCGCAGTGGAAGTTCATAAATCAATTGTAAATGAATTAAAAAGGTAAGGATTTAATGTTTTGTCTTTTTAATTTTAATTTTTATTTTTTTTATTGAGACAGGGTCTTGCTATGTAGCCCAGGCTGGTCACAAACTCCTGGACTCAAGTGATCTGCCCACCTCAGCCTCTCAAAGTGTTGGGATTACAGGCATGAGCCACGGTACCCAGCTGATTTAGTGACTTTTTGATTATCATGAGTTATTCTGCCTGTGGTTAGAGGCAGAATGGAGAGAGGTTGCTCAGTCCTTTCTGGGTTTCTTCACCTATGGTCATGCACAGCACAGCGGCACAAGCATCTGAAAGTGAGAATGGGACTTTTTTTTTTTTTTTTTTTTTGAGATGGAGTCTCACTCTGTCACCAGGCTGGAGTGCAGTGGCGTGATCTCTCTTACTGCAACCTCTGTCTCTCAGCTTCAAGCGATTCTTCTGCCTCAGCCTCCTGAGTAGCTGGGACTACAGGCACTTGCCACCACGCTCAGCTAATGTTTGTATTTTTAGTAGAGATGGGGTTTCACCATGTTGCCCAGGCTGATCTTGAACTGGGCTCGAGCAGGTCACTCACCTTGGCCTTCCAAAGTGCTGGGATTCCAGGTGTGAGCCACCATGCTGGGCCAGACATGTGCTTTTCTATTGCAGTAGAGAAAGGAAATATTTTTGAAATCATGGTCATCTTTATAATTTTATTTTTCTCAGACATGTACTCCTGCGGCCAATGTGTTTTGTGGTTGTGTCATAACTACATAAATGTACATGAAACAACGCTTCAGTCCACAGTGGATGACATACATGACAGTGGTACCATACAAGTATAATGGGGCCAAAATATTCCTGTCACTTGGTGATGCCATGGCCATTGTAACACCGTAGCTCAATGCATGACTCACGTGTTTGTGATAGTGCTGGTATAAACAACCCTGCACTTTCCGTCCTATGAAAGTCTAGCACGTGCGGTACACAGTCCTTGATGATGATAATAAATGACTGTGTTACTGGTTTATGTATTTTTTTTTTTTTTTTGAGACAGAATCTCACTCTTGTCACCAGGCACCAGGCTGGAGTGCAGTGGCGCGACCTCGGCTCACTGCAACCTCCGCCGCCCGGGTTCAAGCAATTCTCCTGCCTCAGCCTCCAGAGTAGCTGGGACTACAGGCGCGTGCCACCACGCCCAGCTAATTTTTTTTGTATTTTTAGTAGAGACGGGGTTTCACCATGTTGACCAGGATGGTCTTGGTCTCTTGACCTCGTGATCCGCCCGCCTCGGCCTCCCGAAGTGCTGGGATTACAGGCGTGAGCCACCGCGCCCAGCCCTGGTTTATGTATTTATCCTACTTTTTTTTTTTTTTTTGAGATGGAGTCTTGCTCTTGTTGCCCAGGCTGG
>PVKV010029895.1:0-10177 GCA_004027835.1 Alouatta palliata | reverse complement strand
GTTAATTGTGAAACAGGCTCAGGCAGGTCCCTCAGGAGGTGTCCAGAAGCAGGCATTGTTATCACAGGAGGTGAAAGCTCCATGCGTATTACTGCCCCTGAAGACTTTCCAGGGGGTTGAGACATGGAGGTGGAGGAGGACAGTGACCCTGATGATCCTGCCCCTCTGCAGGCCTAGGCTCCCATGTGCATTTGTTCTTCATTAAAAAAAGAAACAAAAACGTCTAGAAAGTTTAAAAAAAATTTTTAATAGAAAAAAGCTTGAGAATAACAATATAAAAACAGAAAATATTTTTGTACAGCTGTACGTGTGTTTTAAGCTGTTATAAAAAGTCAAAAAGTTAAAAAATTAAAAAGTTTATAAAGTAAAAAGTTACAGTAAACTAAAATTAATGTATTATTGAAGGAAGAAAAATTTTAAAAATAGTTAAGTGTAGCCTAAGTGTATGATATTTAGTCTACGGGAGTGTACAGAGATGTCCGAGGCCTTCACATACACTCATCGCTCACTCAGTCACCCAGAGCAACTTCCTTCTAGTCATGCATCCATTCATGGTACGCGCCCTGTACAGGTGAACCATTTTTATCTCTTTTTATGGGGTGGGGGGACAGAGTCTCACTCTGTCACCCTGTCACCCAGGGGCTAGAGTAGAGCAGTGGCATGATCTCGGCTCACTACAACCTCTGCTTTCTCGGTTCAAGCAATTCTTATTCCTCAGCCACCTGAGTAGCTGGGATGATAGGAGTGCACCATCATGCCCAGCTAATTTTTGTACGTTTAGTAGAGATGGGGTTTTGCCACGTTGACCAGGCTGGTCTCAAACTCCTGACCTCAACTGATCCACCCACCTCGGCCTCCCAAAGTTCTGGGATTATTACAGCGTGAGCCACCGTGCCCGGCTCCATTTTTATCCTTTCTATTGTATTCTGGCTGTACTTTTTCTGTGTAGGTATGTTTAGATACACAGATACTTACCATTGATTTATACTTGCCTTCAGCGTTCAGTACAGTAACATGCTGTGCAGGTTTGTAGCCTGTGAGCAGACAGCTCCACCATCTAGCCTACGTGTGTGGTAGGCTGTGCCGTGTGGCTTTGTGTGGGTACACTCTGTGGTGCTCAAACAATGATGACATCAGCTAATGATGAGTTTCTCAAAACGTATCCCCGTTGTTAAGTGACACACGATTGTGTTCTGATAGCCCCCTAGACATAAGAAAAGAAGGTATAGAAAGTTTAAAAGGAAGTCACTAAAGGTGAAGGGCAGGGGGAGAAATGACCATTTTAAAATAACAGCCACCAAATCTTTTTTCAATGAAAATTAAAGACTTTTGTGGCTCAGAATGCACTGACTGGGGAGGAAAGCCTTTATGGCAGCTTTGGCTGAGCGGCTTCGGGCTCAGAGCTAATAGGTGGGTCAAGGGTAGAGGAATAAGGAGGATGGAGCCGGGGGTGTCACCCTAATGGGCTCTCCCACAGAAGGGGCGGTGTTCGGAGAGAGAATTTTTAACATGGAAGAGGGACAGGAATTCATCAGAGCTGGACTGTGTGGATTCCATGAAGACCTAGTGGAAAAATAGACAAAATGAGCAATAGGAAACTCAGTGTTTTTGCTTTGGCTACTGCAGACGTGAAGGAAGCAGAGGACACGTTGGATTGAGGCTCAAGAGGGCAGAAGGGCCCTCTGACAGCCTCCATTAGGAAGCCCCTTCCCCTGCTGGCATCACAATAGAGACAGACCGAATGCAGAATATGTACTGATGAGTCAGCAAAGCAGCTGCTGAACCAGCGCTCACACTGGGGGATATCTGGGAGCAGTTTGGGAAAGGGTTGTGCCTCAGGCAGAAGTGATGTCCTGAGGACAAGACTTTTGTGTAAGAATAAAAGGGCTCAATTGACCCTGTGGGGAGCGGGGGAGCATCTAGGCATGGTGCGCATGTGTTCTTTCAAGTACCCTAGTTGAAAGCCAGGCAGATAATGGGCATTTTGTCTTGCTTCCTCTGCTCATGTTCCTGGTGAGCTGTCAGTTGGCTTTGGGGCGGACTGGCGGTCACACCTGGAAGCAGAGATGGCTGTCTTTGCTTTTACTATTTTCTTTTTTTTTTTTAAAGATGGGGTTTCACCATGTTGGTCAGGCTGATCTTGAACTCCCGACCTCAGGTGATCCACCCGCCTTGGCCTCCAAAGTGCTTGGATTACAGGCGCGAGCCACCACGTCCGGCTGCTTCTACTATTTTCTAGAAAGGTTGGGCCTACTCAAGATGAAGGTGGGAGAAAAGGTGTCAACCCACTTCTCTAAGGAAATGTAGCAGACCCCTTTGGGGAGACCTAAAGATTTAGGGGAACACGTAATATCTACAAAGGAAAATCTGTATCCTGGCTTTTGGGAGACCTGTATCCTAAAGTGAAGCCAACCATTGCACACACCTTATCTTGTACACAGAGGCCTCCTCGGCAGCCAGGGAGATGCCTGCAGAGGGAACCACCAGGGCAGAAAGTCCCTCAGTTGACACAGTACACACCAAGAACCAGTTCCTCTTCCTAAAATCAGAACGGATGACTAGATGTGAACAAGCAGCAAGGGTCATTAGGCGTGATGAAAGAAATGGCAAGGTGACAGAGAAGCTCAGCGGAAACGGAGATAATGCCTTAAAAGAACAAAATGCCATGAGAAAAGAAAGTACAGTCACTAAGTAAGAGCAAGATTAGACACGATTGCCAGAATTTGAAAAATACCACAAGGGCTGAAAGATGTATTTGAAGAATCTCTTAGAACTAAGGAAACAAACAATTGGGAAATGGAGAGAAAAGGTACTAGAAGTGGAGGACCCATCCAGGAGGTCCAGCCTTAGGTCATCAGGAACCTCAAAAGGATACGAGAGACAAGATAAAGGAAGAAGCTAATAGCTGAAGGGCATTTGCAGACCTCCAAAGACCTTGGTGAGTTCACTGCAGAGGTACCCACTGCAGTGAATGAAAAAAAGACCCCCCCCACACACATATCCTAAAGAAATATCAGTCAACCGAAAATGATGAGATGGGCCAGGCACAGTGGCTCACACCTGTAATCCCAGCACTTTGGGAGGCTGAGGTGGGCAGAATGCTTGAGGCCAAAAGTTCAAGACCAGCCTGGCCAACATGGTGAAACCCCATTTCTAGTAAGAATACAAAAATTAGCCAAGCATGGTGGTGGGTGCCTGTAATCCCAGCACTTTGGAAGGCTGAGGTGGGTGGATCACTTGAGGTCAGGAGACCGAGACCAGCCTGGTCAACATGGTGAAACTCCGTCTCTACTGAAAACACAAAAATGAGCCAGGCGTGGTGGTGCATGCCTGTAGTCGCAGCTGCTCAGGAGGCTGAGGCAGAAGAATGGCTTGAACCCGGGAGGTGGAGGTTGCAGTGAACTGAGATTGCACCATTACACTCAAGCCTGGGTGACAGAGTGAGACTCCGTGTCAAAAAAAAAAAAAAAAAAAAAAATTGAGAAACTACAGACACGTTTGGAGGGAAAGCATTTGTAGACTGTCCTCAGAATGTTAAAGTATGTGGTCTTTATTCTCTTAGTTTAGTTTAGTTTAAGATAAGATCTCATCCTGTCTTCCAGGCTGGAGTGAAGCGGCTTGATCATGCCTCACTTGCAGCCTTGAACTCCAGGCTCAAGCGATTCTCCTCCCTTGGTCTCCCAAGTGGCTGGGACTGTAGTCATGTGCCACCACGTGGGACTAACTTTTAAATATTTTTGTAGAGATGGGGTCTTGCTGTGTTGCCCAGGTTGGTCTTGGACTCCTGGCCTCAGGTGACCCTACTCCCTTGGCCTCCCAAAGTGCTAAGATTATAGGCATGAGCACCATTCCTGGCCCCTGGTCTTTGTTCTTTAGGCCACAGATAATAAACGCATTTTGTCTGGGAAGGTTTTAAGAAAGTCCTAGGTGGCTCACACCTGTAATCCCAGCACTTTGGGAGGCCAAGGCGGATGAATCATGAGGTCAAGAGATCGAGACCATCCTGGCCAACATGGTGAAACCCCGGCTCTATTAAAAATACAAAAATTAGCTGGGCATGGTGGCATACACATGTAGTACCAGCTACTTGGGCTGAGGCAGGAGAATTGCTTGAACCCAGGAGGCGGAGGTTGCACAGTGAGCCAAGATCATGGCACTGCACTCCAGCCTGGAGACAGAATAAGACTTAGTCTCAAAGAAAAAAAAAAAAAATCCTGGGGTGGGGTGGGGTGCAGTGGCTTACGCCTGCACTTTGGGAGGCCAGGATGGGAGGATCTCTTGGACGCAGGAGTTCAAAATTTCTTCAGGGAAGTACAAAACATGACATAGTGGATTTGAAAAAGAAACAAATAGAATCTTTAGAACTGAAACACACAATAGCCAAAATTAAGAATTCTTACTCTTACTCTTAAAGATGTTCTGTTTATATATATACACATACATATATATAATATGTATATATTTATATGTAAATATTAATATTTATATATAAATATTTATGTATATGTGTGTATATATGCATATATATGTAAACAAGGATAATAAGTTGGAGAGAGACTTGGAATCAGGAAGACTGGTTTAGATGTGATATTCAAGGAAGGCCCCCGAGGAGGGAATGGCTGATTCAAGGCAGGATGCCTGAGAAGCAAGAAGGAAGTACAGTGAAAGTAAACGATAGTGGTAAATATACAGATAAATGTAATGAACATGAGTCTATAAAATGATAATATCTTTGGGGATTTAAGAATGCATAAAATTAAAAGGCATAACAATAGCAGCATATAATCAGGCACAAGGTCCATGGAGTTTGTGTTCTAAAGTATTTCATTCAGAAGAGGATAAAAGTGTTGACTAATTTTATAATTTGAAAATATGTATGATGACATTTCTGGAAACAATGTATATAACTTTTAAACTAATATGGAGAAAAAGAATGCTTAAAAAACAATCCAAATGAGAGCAGGAAAATGAAAGGTAGGCAAGTGGGAGAATAGAAAGCATGAAGTAAAATGTTATATTTAAAGCCAAACGTATCAATAGTAGATAGACTAAATGGGCAAAATACTCCAATTAAAAGACAAAGAATGTCACACTGGCTAAACTAAAACGCAATTGTGTTGTCTTTAAGATATATGTCGCAAGCATATAAAGCTAGAGAAAGGTCAAAAGTAAAAGGACAACCCCCTGGACCCAGGTAATCCTCCTGTCTCAGCCTACTGAGTAGCTGGGAGTACAGCAGGCGTGTACCACTGCTCCTGGCTAATTTTTAATCTTTTTTTAGAGACAGAGTCTCATTCTGTTGTCCAGGCTGGTCTCAAACTCCTGGCCTTGAATGAACCTCCTGCCTTGGCCTCCCAAAGTGCTGGGATTATAGTGGGGGGCCCTGCACCCGGCCAGCATGGTTTCTTTACTCTGCATGAAGTTCATGAAGCTTCTTGGGGCTATCAGTGTATATTTTTCATCAAGTTTGGCTTTTATTTCTTGAATGTTCTCTTCTGTTCTTCCCTCTCACCTCTCCTGGACCGCTTGATGTTGTCCTTTGGATCGCTCTGTTCACTTTTTGCCCATACTTGTTTCTCTCTGCGCTTCAGTCAGACAGTGTCTATTACTGTGCCTTCAACCTCACAAATCTTTTCTTCTACAGGCTCATCTGCTGTTAGTCCCATCCAGTAAATCGTTGCTCCACGCAATGATTTTTCCCATCTCTGTAAGATCCATTTGAGTCTTTTTTGTATTCTCTGTCTGCAGCATGCTGTTCTGTTTTTCTCTGCTTTCTCAAATGTAGGAGCATGTTTTTCTAAAAAGCTTTGTTTGCCAATGCCATCTTCTCTCTCACTTCTGGATCTGTTCTGTTGATTTTTTTTCCCCCCTTCTGATCATGGATCATATTTTATTGCTTATTCTCATGCCTGATTGGGTGCTGGATGTTGTAGATTTTTTTTTTTTTTTTTTTTTTTTTTAAGACAGGGTTTCACCATGTTGGTCAGGCTGGTCTTGAACTCCCAACCTCAGGTGATCCGCCTGCCTTGGCCTCCAAAGTGCTTGGATTACAGGCGTGAGCCACCACTCCCGGCCGGATGTTAGGCTTATTGCCTTGCTTTAAATAGTGTTAGATTTCGTTCTGGTGCACACTTAAGCCACTAGAGAATTGTTGGATTCTTTATTTATTTATTTTTGTAAAAACAGGGTCTTGTTATGTTGCCCAGGCTGGTCTTAAAGTCCTGGGCTAAAGCGATCTTCCCACCTCAGCCTCCCAAAGTGCTGAGATTACAGGCGTGAGCCACCTCACATGGCTAAGCTGGATTCTGTCAAAGCTGACTTGTTAGGGTGGACCCAAAGCATCCTCTAGTCTAGGGCTAAGTTAGCCCCACTGCTCAGACAGTAACACTTCTCTTTTATTATAAGGCCTTTCCATTCTGACTGGTGGGTGCATGAACTAAATCTGGTTCTTTGTAAATGTCAGAAATTGTTCTGCTTACTCACTGTAGTGTTTCTTTCCTCGGCCTTAGGCAGTTTCCCCTCACACACAGACAGAGCAGTACCCAGCCAAAGACCCCTCAAGATCTCCAGATCCCTTTCTCCCTCTGTGAAATGCCCTCTTCCCTGTCCTGGAAATTCCAGCTGCCTTGACCTCCCTGCTCTTGGATGTCAGGCTCCTGGGCTCAGCAGGTGTCTGCCAGACAAGAAGGCGGAGGGAGCAGTTGCAGCTCTCACCTTGTTTTCCCTTCCCAGCCCTGCCTCGCCTATTGTCCAAAGTCTGAAAACTGTTGTTTCTTGTGTTTTGCCTGGTTTTCTAGCTGAAGGGTGAATCTGGTCTCTGTAACTCTATCTTGGCTCTAAGGAGAAGTCTTCGTATTTTCAACATTCTTCTTTAACCTTCTATCATTAATCCAGCTCAACAATTTATCCAATAAAATAATAGTTAAATAAGTTTTCAGTGAAAGAAACCATTCCTGGACTTTGTATGTTTTACAGCTGACAAACCTTAAAATCATACATTGTTGTGTGTTCCTGCTGTGCTGGTAAAGGATGCAGCCCCTGTCCCAAGTTACTCTGTGCAAATTCGGTAACACCCAAACTGACGTTGACCAAAACATGTACCCCTTTGTTCTTTCTTTTGTCTTAAAAACATGTATTTATAATTACATTATTACGAAAAAATTTGTTTTAGCAGTAGGAGTTTTTTTAAATCTGGCGTTTATAACCGTGTAAAAAGTAGAGCGGTCTTAGATTTTTTTAAAAGGAATAGGCTATGAACACACACACACACACACACACACACACACACACACACGCGCGCGCCAAACCTGGGGGCAGAAAAAGAGGTTAGATCATCACCATCAAAGAAGTGTGTGGCCAGGTGTGGTGGCTCATGCCTGTAATCCCAGCTCTTAGGAAGGCTAAGGCAGGAGGATCACTTGAGCCCAAGAGTTTGAAACCAGCCTGGGCAACATAGTGAGACTTTGTCTTTACAAAAAATACAAAAATTAGCCAGGCATGGTGTGTGCCTGTGGTCCCTGCTGGGAGGCTGAGGTAGGAGGATCGCTTGAGTCCAGAAGTTGAGAGTTGCAGTGAGCAATGATTGTACCACTGCACTCCAGCCTAGGTGACAGAGTAGACCCTGTCTCACACAGACACACACACACAGACACACACACACACACACAGTGTGTGCCCAGCCATGCCCTCTCTCCCATTGTCTAGCAGCTTGGTCCTAGGTCCTCTAGGGCCCAGGATGGGGAGATGTTTCCACAGAGGCCTTCCAAGTGACCCACCCAGGGGCTGGAGGGCTGGGCTGTTATCACTCATCTGCCTCATTGTGCGACTGCCCCATGTTAGCTTCATTGTGCGGGATACGAGCCTGTAATGTTTTTGTCCTTCAGCCAGTTACAGAAGGAAGAAGAGAAAGAAAGGGCTGAGATGGAAGAACTGATGGAAAAGCTAACAGTCCTGCAAGCACAGAAGAAGAGCCTGCTGTTAGAGAGGAATAGTCTGACAGAGCAGAACAAAGCGCTGGAAGCCGAACTTGAAAAAGCACAGAAAATAAATAGGTTCATGTCTTTTTTCCTTTAAGTCGGTTTTTATTTTCAGTAGTTAAAAAAGACAAATGGGCTGGGTATAGTGGCTTGTGCCTGTAATCCCAGCACTTTGGGAGGCCAAGGCGGGTGGATCATTTGAGGTCAGGACCAGCCTGGCCAACATGATGAAATCCCATCTACTAAAAATACAAAAACTAGCCAGGTAATGGAGGCAGCGCCTGTAATCCCAGCTACTCGGAGGCTGAGGCAGGAGAATCGCTTGAGCCTGGGAGGCAGAGTTCGCAGTGAGCCAAGATTGTGCCACTGCACTCCAGCCTGGGCGACAGAGTGAGACCCGGTCTCAAAAAAAAAAAAGACAAATGAAGATTATTCCATTTCATTTCTTTTAATCTTTTCTTTTTCTAATAGTGGCTGTAAAATGGAAAAGGGTAATTAAAATTACTGGATATCAGACTATAATAAATATGTTTCTGTTAACCAACATTAGCCAACATTTCTCAAGTCTATAATTCAAATATGGTTCATAGTCATATGATAACCCTAAGTCTCAAAGTTCTCAGAGTTCTTTCGTAACCGTTTCTCAAAAGTCTACTTTGGGATTACTGGATTTTTTTTCAAAAGTGCCTTTTAGAACATGAGCCAGAAAGTTAATAGAATAATATGTAATGAGCCTATGGGCCAGGTGCAGTGGCTCATGCCTGTAATCCCAGACTTTGTGAAGCTGAGATGGGTAGATCACTTGAAGTCGGGAGTTCAAGACCAGCCTGGCCAACATAGCGAAACCATGGCTACTTAAAAAAAAAATACAGAAAATTAGCTGGCCAGTAATGTAGTAAATGGATCCAGTAATCCCAAAGTAGACTTTTGGGAAAGGTGAGGAAAACTTTGAGTCTTACGGTTATCGTATGACTATTGGTGGCGCCTGTAATCCCAGCTACTCAGGAGGCTGAGGCATGAGAATCACTTGAACCTGGGAGGTGGAGGTTGCAGTGAGCTGTGATTGTGCCACTGCACTCCAGCCTGGGCAACAGAGCACGACTATCTCTCAAAAAAGAAACACTCTCTCTCTATATATATACATATTTAATGAGCTCATTCATTGTTAGACATTTGGAACTCCTCCTATTAACTTGAGTTGGGGGTCACTAATTATGTTCAGTTTCAAATTAAATTCAGTTACCTCTTCTCACCTTGAAACTTAATAGAAGGTTTAGGTTGCTGAAGAATAGCATTTAAATGCTAACATACTTGCTGTTTTTGTAATACAGATATTCACCATGCCCTAACCATGTAAACTAATGGGTTTTTTTGTTCTACCATTTGGGGTAACTCTCTAGGAAATCTCAAAAGAAAATTGAGGTCCTCAAAAAGCAGGTGGAAAAAGCCATGGGGAACGAAATGTCTGCTCACCAGTACCTGGCAAACCTTGTTGGCCTGGCAGAGACTATAACCCAGGAACGTGACAGTCTTATGTGTCTGGTAAGTTTCCTGACAGTTACATCAAGTAAACTGCAAGTTAATATGCAGATGTGATTTTAAGAGTATTTTTAAAAATGATGTATTAAAAGCTTTATGCAGGCACTCCCTGACTTATGATGGATGGTTTGACCTAGGAATTTTTGACTTTATGATGTATTTATTGGGAAGTAACCTTATTGTAAGTTGAGGAGCTCCTTATAACTTATAATGAGGTCACCATTTATAGTAAATGCCTTTGCTTTCACACCATTATAAAGTTGAAAAAATGTAGATTGAATCATCATAAGTTGGGAACCAGCTTTTGTGTTGTCAGGATTAAATGCATTTTTGATATACAGTTTGTTTGACTTATGATGGGTTTATCAGGATGTAGCCCTGTTTTAAGTCATGAAGCATCTGTATTTTAAAATTTCAACTGTATTACCCTGTCATGGTTCTGTGTGCCTGTAGTCCCAGCTGCTCAGGAAGCTGAGGCAAGAGGATCATTTGAGCCCAGGAATTCGAGACCAGCCTGGGCAACATAAGTGAGACCCCATGTCTACAAAGAAATTTAAAAATTAGCCATGCACGGTGGCATGTTCCTGTAGTCTCGACTACTCAGGAAGCTGAGGTGAGCGGATCACTTGATTGTGGGAGTTTAAGGCTGTAGTGAGCTATGA
>PVKV010029894.1:0-22988 GCA_004027835.1 Alouatta palliata | reverse complement strand
GAGCTGGGGAGGGATAGCATGGGGAGAAATACCAGATATAGGTGATGGGGAGGAAGGCAGCAAATCACACTGCCATGTGTGTACCTATGCAACAATCTTGCATGTTCTTCACATGTACCCCCAAACCTAAAATGCAATAAAAAGTATATATATTTAAAAAAAAAAAAATACAAAAATTAGCTAGGCGTGGTGGCACACACCTATAGTCCCAGCTACTCAGGAGGCTGAAGTAGGAGAATTGCTTGAACCAGGGGGAGGGGGAGGTTGCCGTAAGCCGGATCACACCACTGCACTCCAGCCTGGGTGACAGAGCGAGAGGGAGACTCCATCTCAAAAAAAAAACCACAGCAAAGAGCAAATGTTTACTTGGCGCACCTATGCTGGTGGCCTTACACACGCCATCGCTAGACCACGTGGAAGACATAAGGGAGCACGTGTGCGGGTGTGCGTGGTAGCACAGAGCAGTGGCCATGCTAGCATCTGAGAGCGGGCTTTCTCTCCCCGTCCAGGCGGCAGCGTGACCCCTGGCCTCCCTTCCTGGGAGGCTCACTGTCCCTCCTCTACTCCCCTCCTTGGCCTCCAGCCAGTGCTACTCAAAGATGATGTTCATGCCTTTGACAGGCTGAGTCCAGGCAGCTGCAGGCCTGTCTCAGAAACTTGATTCTGAGAGTAAAGCCCCGTTTTCTATCTCAGCAGACACTCATGTTTAGGAAAATGTCTCCCACTGGAGCTTTCCTGACTTAGGCCTACCGGGGCCTTGTCTTCCCTTGGCTTTTCATATACCAGAGGCGCCTTTTCCTGTGGGGACTGCTCCCGGGTGGTCACATCTCCTGTTCTCAAGAGGCACCTGCAGGTCTTCCTGGACTGCCGCTCAAGACCCCAGTGCAGAGTGAAGGTCAAGGTAGGAGCCAGGCCAGAGCACACACGCACTCGTAGCTCACTCCGCATAGCGAGGGTGAGGCTGAGCTGGAGCGGGTGCACGTCTCCCTGCACGCCTGCAGAGGCGCCGGGACTTGGCTAGGATGGGTTACATCGGGAGCTCCCTCTAGGTCCTAGGAGCTTCCCTGGGAAAGGTGGGAGGATGCACCCTGTTTGAACACAGTCTCTTCATGTTAAAACACATTTGACCTAAGGCTGTGAGACTAAAGCTCTGAAGACAGGTGTTTTGGATGTGGCGTGTTAATTTCCGGGAGAGAGTGATTTCCCTGGAGCACTGACTGCACTGGAGGGAGTCTAACCCAGCCCTGCTTCTGCCCTTGCAGCTGTTGCAGCGCAGCATCTCGTCCCTGCTGAGGTTTGCCGCCGGTGAGGATGGGGTAAGTCCAGGGGGCCCCACACTCGGTAGCCTAATGAGCAACTCATCCCTAGAGGAACGCCCCACTCCCAAATGTGTTTTGTTACAACAGATCCCACTAGGAAGTGGTGTAGATGCTCAAGAGTGAAACGCAGATGTGTCTCACCACTGCCATTCAGGCCAGTGGGATCTTTTCCTCTGTGGAAATGAGGTTATTTTAGATCAGCTGTGAGGTAGATACAGCAATCTGTCCCCTGGCTTTTTTTTTTTTTTTTTGACAGAGTCTCACTCTGTGCCCAGGCTGGAGTGCAGTGGTGTGATCTCAGCTCACTAAAACCTCTGCCTCCCAGGTTCAAGCGATTCTCCTGCCTCAGCGTCCCAAGTAGCTGAGACTACAGGTACGAGCCACCACTCCTGGCTAATTTTTTATTTTTAGTAGAGACAGGGTTTCACCATGTTGGCCAGGCTGGTCTTGAACTCTTGACCTCTGGTGACCCTCCCGCATCGGCCTCCCAAAGTGATGAGATTACAGGCGTGAGCCACTGTGCGCAGCCTGTCCCCTGCTTTGATCACAGCAGCACAGTGTTGAGGTCGGAGTGCTGCTGCCAAGGTGTCACTTTAACAGGATGGAACTCCCTGAGATGCTTTTTTTTTTCTTTTTTAAACACTGGGTATTCTAGATTCTGGATAACTGGTAATGTGACTATCCAGCCCTGAGAGTCACCGTGGTGACACTTAGTAAAGCAGGGTGGCTCCTCCAAGAAAGGTCACCTAAATACGTAATTGATGGGCCAAAGAGTTTCTGCTGTGTGAAAATTGGCCCTCATAAATGAAGCATCTGTCCTGGAGATGCCACCTCTGTCTTGCCAAAGCCATTTAAAAACACCACAAGTGGCTCATGGAATAGTCACAGAAGGGCGCTGGGGACCAGCCACTCAGTAGTCCTGGGCACAGCCCAGGTTCACAAGAGGCACCTGGAACACAGTTGGGCTCCATATACAGGGAGCTGACTTGGGCCACACTGGAAGGCAGTGTGGTGACTGGGGAGGCCCATCATGCCTGGAACTCTGTGCTCAGATAAGGGGTCTTTGTCTAATGGGTCCCCATGGCCAGACTCTAGCCAGAATTTTTTTATTTTCTTTTAGACAGTGTCTTACTCTGTCGTGCAGGCTGGAGTACAGTGGCTCAACCATAAGCTCACTACAGCCTTGAACTCCTGGGTTCAAACTATTCTCCCGCCTCAGCCTTCCAAGTATCCCGCCCGAATTTATGGTGACTTGACCCATCCTATGGAGACTCCTCCCTGCCTCATGACCCCTGCCACCCTCTCCCCCACTGCACCTCAGAAGGGGCCAGCAACCCTGCGAGGCAGAGCAGCGGTCTGTCCTCTCTCATCAAAACCGTGTCTATCAGAGTTGGATTAAATTGGAACATGGACAAGTCTACGAGAAGAATCTTTGGGGATCACAGGTGACTGCACACTAGAATCACCTACAAGCTCAAAAGAGTTTCTGCTCTTGGCCGGGCGTGGTGGCTCATGCCTGTAATCCCAGCACTTTGGGAGGCCGAGGCAAGTGGATCACCTGAGGTCAGGAGCTCGAGACCAGCCTGGCCAACATGGTGAAACCTCATCTCTACTAAAAATAGAAAAAAATTAGCCAGGTATAGTGGCACACACCTGTAACTCCAGCTACTCAGGAGGCTGAGAATCACTGGAACCCAGGAGGCAGAGGTTGCAGTGAGCCGAGATCGTACCACACTCCAGCCTGGACAACGGAGCAAGACTCCATCTCAAAAAAAAAAAAAAAAAGTTTCTGCTCCCTCCTGGCATAATGCCCACCAGCTTTAAAGCTCTTCAGCAACCCTGAGCTCCAGCTCAGACCCGTCCCCCGAACTGCGGCTCACAGGGATTGATGCCGAGGCAGGGCTGTGGAGGCTCAGCAGTAAGCGTTCCCCAGTGGTGCAGAAGTTGAGTCCTCACCACAGGCCAGGAACTGAGCCTGCCTTGTTCTCACATTTCCCCATTCAGCCTTCCAATGTTCCAACAAGGTGGAGTCCATATTTCCCCGCAGCGCCAAGGGCAAAGACATCCCACAGAGGGAAAGTCATTGTTACCCCACAGAGTGACCACCTGCAGAGTTGGCAGCCAGCCAAGGGGCATAATGGGGAACAGCGCAGGTGCTTTTCTGTCCTTAAGGGAGTAGAAGTCCTGGAGGGAGGGAGGAAGAAAGGAGGAGGCAGTGCCCAGAAAGGGGGTAGCTGCCCACAGCTGACTGGGTAGAGGTTTCCAACTGGAGGGTTTGAGCAGGTGGTAAAGACAGCAGATCTGGGTTTTCCAGGAACACATGTTCATGGAGAATATTGGGAGAAAGCATTAGAAACATGCCTGTTTGAGAACACATAACAGAATGAACCACAACCCACCACCTCAGCACATTCAGCCAACAACACTTGGCCATGGCGCACAGCTCCCCAGCTACTCCATGCTGCTCAGAAGGGTGGGGCAGTGCTGTGGCAGCAGCTGCCTACGGGTCCCTGCAGGCTCTTCAGGAGGGCACCCTGGTTGCCATCCAGGAAGCCTCCGGCAATGGACAGCGCTTGACACCCCTGCTGATCCTCATCCCTCTGTAGAGATGCAGAGACCAGGAACCCTGGTAGAATCCTTCCTTCACTCGGTTTCCTTCTAGCTAAGGCACTTGTTCCTGCTGCACATTTAGCTTGTCAACTAGAATATTCCTGTAGATAAAAGCCCTGCTTATAAAGAGGTCAAAGGTGTGTGTACATGAGTGTGTTTGTGAAGTCTGTGTGCATCAGAGCACCTTTACCGTGCCCGTGTGTATATATGTCCACTTGAGTGTGCTGTTATGTACATATGCTTGACACGTGTACATGTGTGCATGTGTGTATGTGTATGTGTTGGTTGAGGGCCAGAGGGTGGCAGCAGCCCCAGTATCACCTTCTTGGGTGCTCTGGCTTCAGGGCCAACACCAGTGGACGGTGGGTAAGTTCCAAGTCTGGAAGTAGACAGCTTAGGAGGCTCTTTACCCCATGCCCAGCTCTACTCACAGTGGGTGATCAGGTCTTTACCACCGATCTGGAAAGAAGCTGATAGAAGATGGGTTCCAGAGGGGACTGGTGGAGACAGTAGCTGAGAGACACCCAGGATGGATTCTGTCAGTTTTCTGGGTGAGCATGCACATTGACCAAAATTCAGAGAATCCAAGCGGGGCTTTCCACGAGAACTGCAAGTCCATTCCCTGGGGCAAACGTACTGTTTCAGTTAAGACGCATGAGTGTTAGGTTTGTGCCTTTACTGTGGTGTGTTCCGGCTGCGGACGTAAAGCAGTAGGATGGTCTGTAGCTGTTTCTCAATAGTGACATTATTGTGGCAGGGAACTTGAAGTATGTTTCCAAGGAAAAGCTAAAACAACATACATAGTGATTTCTTAGAACAGAGACACATTTTATACATGTGCAGACCCACATTCATATGAACAGTGCTTGGGAGTTTGCTGATATGGTTGTTTTAACCTCTTCATGTTAATTTCTCCCACACATAAAAGATTTATTATTTGGGCCCAGTAGCTGATGCCTGTAATCCCAACACTTTGGGAGGCCCAGTCCGGCGGATCACCGGAGGTCAGGAGTTCCCCTGGCCAACATGGCAAAAACCTGTATCTATTAAAAACACAAAAATTAGGCATGGTGGTGTGCACCTGTAATCCCAGCTACTTGAGAGGCAAGGCAGGAGAATCGCTTGAACCCAGGTGGCAGAGGTTGCAGTGAGATGAGTTTGTACCACTGTACCCCAGCCTGGTAACAGAGTGAGACTCGGTCTCAAAAAAAAAAAAAGAAATTATAAATTAAAGTCCATTTACAGATGATATAGCCAAACCTAACATTTTACAAATAAATGATTCTCTGCTGACTTTTTCCAAGTCAGAATTGCGCACTTTTACTCCAGAAGACCACAGGGTCATGTGTTTCGCACTTGCATAAACATGCAAGACAACTGAAACTGTAAGAGACTAGCGGCTGGGCGTGGTGGCTTACACCCAGCCCTTTGGAAGGCCGAGGTGGGCGGATCACCTGAGGTCAGAAGTTTGAGATCAGCCTGACCAACATGGAGAAACCCCATCTAAAAATACAAAATTAGCCAGGCGTGGTGGCACACGCCTGTAATCCCAGCTACTTGGGAGGCTGAGGCAGGAGAATCACTTGAATCCAGAAGGCAGAGGTTGCAGTAAGCCAAGATGGCATCACTGTACTCCAGCCTGGGCAACAAGAGTGAAACTCTGTCTCAAAAAAAAAGAAAAGACCAGAAGGGTGTCCAGCATGCCGCCTCCACCCTCCCTCCCCATGCGGTGACCCCCTGCTTCTGCACCTCCTGGTGTCTCCTCCAGACCAGCAACCTGGAGGCTCTGTCTTGCTCGCTGCCGTCTCTTCAGTGACAGTCCCACCTGGGCCTCTGATAAACCCCCACGTGTGAGTGAGTGAGCAGCTGCACTTGCTGCCCACGCAACCTCAGAACCCTTGGGAAGGCTTCAGCTTCCACTGCCAAGTTCCGTCTCTTTGCCTGTCTTGACCAGTAATTCCCACTGCCCCCATCACTACATTAAACCATCCTGTTGATCTTACTCTTTTTCACCAAGGAAGCCAAAACACTTGACAAAGCACAGTAAATAGGCACCATACCTGTCTTGCAAATGTGAAAATGAAAGTCCCCCCCACAAGTTGGCATCAGTAGTGTTCACATCCCAGACTGATCTTGACATTTATTGTTACAAACAGTTTCAAAACTTGGTGGCATCCATATTCATTCTGTGCACAGAACTCTTGTTTAGACAGGGTTCCATCAGGACAGCTCCCTTGGCTCCACTGGGCATTAGTGGGTGTCCCCAAGGCTAGCAGGGGTCATAGAAGGCTCCTATGTCCAGGCCACAGCTCTGGCCAGACCCCCTCACAGCATGTGCCTGGATCCCAAGGGCCAGCTGGAAGCTGGGCACCTTTCCTAACCAATCGTGGAATGTCACTTGGTGTCCTTTCCACTGCACTCTGTTCATGAGAAGCCAGACACTGAGGCCAGCTCAGATTTGGGGAAAGGCAGTGAGACACACACCTCTGAAGGGAAGGGCATGAAGGAGCCACACTCTGCCTGCTTTGGCCACGTTGTCTGGCTTCTCCAGCCTCAGTCTCTTTGGCGGTAACACCATAATGATGGGAGGGGTGAGTTAATTGATACCGAACAGAATTGCTGTAGGAGCTGCCAAGTGCCTTGCACAGAGGAGGGGTTTGGGGTCCCCATGATATTACTCTGCAAGTGGCACTGCCTTCTAGAGCTTTAACCTCCCAGAAGGCCAGATGTGGAATATCGAAGTGCTTTTGAGCCTTTACTTTCAGCCCTACCTCCAACGGCAAACACTCTGCAGCTTGATCTATAATGGGGTGCACCACACCCTCTCAGCCTCATCAGGGATGGGGGCCAGGGCTCCCTGTACTTGTCTCATCTGGAGATGAATCTCATCTGGGACTAATGAAAAAGAATGCACCAGCACTCTGGGAGGCTGAGGCAGGCAGATCACGAGGTCAAGAGATCGAGACCATCCTGGCCAACATGGTGAAACCCCGTCTCTACTAAAAATACAAAAAATTATCTGGGTGTGGTGATGCATGCCTGTAGTCCCAGCTACTTGGGAGGCTGAGGCAGGAGAATTGCTTGAAACCTGAAAACAGAAGTTGCAGTGAGCCGGATCGCGCCACTGCACTCCAGCCTGGCAACAGAGCAAGACTGTGTCTCAAAAAAAAAAAAAAAAAAGAATGCAAAGAAAAAACTAAGTCTCATGACAAAAACACGGAGGATTTTAGCCCAGCGTAACGCTAGAAGAAATGGGATCCTATTAAGGAAGGAAGTCTGGGGCACGGCACCAGGAAATCCCTTGACCGGAAGTGTTGCTAGATTGGGGAAGTGTCCCAAAGGAAGTGGGAGACAGCTGTGGGCACTGCACGCCCAGCCCCTGCCTTCCCAGCAGAGTCTGCGTGCGTCTTGTCCCAAGTAAAAACCATTCAGTTCCCACAACAGGGTAGGTAGTTCCTTCACTTGCCAAAATAAATGGGGCTTATTTGTTTCTCCTTCTACCACTGTTCTCAGCCATTTGAGGAGTGGAAGGTCGTGGACTGGGGAAAGGGCCTTCCACTCTGGCTCTCTGGTTTTCTGTGTTGTTGGGAACAGAACGTCCCAGGCTGTTTGCTTTAACCAGTGTGCCTTTATCACTGCAGAGCTACGAAGTGAAGAGTGTCCTCGGAAAGGAGGTGGGGTTGTTAAACTGTTTTGTCCAGTCCGTAACCACCCACCCCACGAGCTGCATTGGATTGGAGGAAATCGAGCTTCTGAGTGCCGGAGGGGCCTCTGCAGAACACCAGCAGTGGCCGCAGGATCTGTGAACTTTGCAATGTGGCTGCGAGGGTGCTGCTGGTGGTAATTTGGGGTAGTTATCTGTTAACTATAGACACAGTGAACATAGTTTACAATCTTGAAACTTAGATTTTTCTGAGGAAATGTTAATAAGATGTAACAGTTTTGTAAACTTATAAGTCAAAATACCCTTTAATACAGTTTTTATGTTTTTTATTTTCTACAAATTTATGGACATATTGACTCTTGTTTTCACGTTGAATCTTAAGCTTGAGCTCATTCGGTATTGTATGCAATAATGTATCAGGAAAATATTCTGTTCATTTGTAATTTTAACACGTTGAACATTTTACCATGATTGAGCATGTTTTTCTTACAATATGTTTTAACATTCCCCCAAAGAATAACCTGCAAAGTGTAAACTGTTGTCCCATATTGTGATATTACTGTTCTGCTACAATAAATGTCAAACCTAAGTATTCTGCAATTCACTATGGGAAAATTTTCCAGGGAACTGTATCAGAGGTGAAATTGTTACCCATAAAGTGTGGCTATCTGAACCGGTGTGATTGTGGCTCTGCTGGATGGAGGTGGGGATAGCTGACTCCGCCACACGCCTGTTTAATCAGGCTGGGTAATGTGCACGGAGAGCAAAGATCGCAGACTAAGGAGCAGTCGGTTATCGTTTGCTTTGTTGGCAGAGATTTAAACCAAGAATTATCTTTGAACACTAAAGATTTTGTTCCCCTCCTTATAGCAATATAATCATGACATGCCATGGTTCATTACATAATATACACGTAGCAGCCCATGACCAGGAAATGGTGCCTAATACCAAGTGTTCTTGGGGTAAAAGCAGAGGGCGTTTTTGGGGGGGATTAAACCTTAAAACATTGCAAATTACTGGCAAGATAGCCGGTTTTCAGCAGTTGTGTGACTACCCTTTTCATCCACCACATGACTAGTCTGTCCTTTCTGGCGCACGTAGAAAATCTACTTGACTCGTTCACATGACTGAGGAAAGTGAGAGCAAACTCCCGGGAAAGCGGGAGATGATTCAGCCAGGCTTCTGGTTGGCCTGAGCACTCCTACAGCCCCTCACCCGTCCAGCAGCCTCTATAGTTAGGGAGCTCTTGGACGGTTCTCAGCAAGGACCCCAGCCAACCCTTCCCCAGGTCTGGGTTCTTTGGGAGAGCACCTTCTGCTGGAAAGCTGCTAGCTTACCTGAGCTCGTGCTCCACTGAGCTTAGGCAAGTTAAAGCCAGGAGGGAGACTTTAGCGCGTTTCAAAAGCGACGCAGACCCTCTCTCTTGAGCACTTCCGGCCTCCGCCCCACCCCACCCCCACCCCCACCCCCGCCCATACACACACACACCTGGCGCCCGGGCTCCCAGGTGCGTGCTCGCTGGCTGCGGGTCCGGAACGCACCCTTCCCCAGCCGGGTCCTGCGCCACCGGCGAGCGTGCAGGAGTCGCTGTGAACATAGGAAGCAGGGGAGATTTCAAATGCTGCTTTATTCTTACGAATAATGTAAAAATTGATATAAAAAAGTGACCATGCTCAGTCTTTTCCTCTTATCTACAATACAAAGGGTTTGTCTGAGAAGTCTTTTTACAAATGTACCTTAGCTGCATCAACAGGAGTAAGATGTAGAAAAAGCTACCATTACAAAAATAATTTAAGGGAAAATAAACACGTTTAGCTTCTCTCGCAGTTCAGTGGTGGTAAGTCCAGGCTGTAGCTTCTTTGCGCTCCTATGTCCCAAGAAACTGCAGCGGGCGCCCGGCGGCTCTGGCTGCGCCGGGACAGGGCGCGCTCCACTCCGGGCCGTCGGGTCTGAGGTATGGGTCGTTGCTGAGTGTCTCTCGCGCCGGCCGCGCGTTACCGGCAGTCGGGGGCCCCAGCGGCCGGCAGGAAGGGCGGGCTGGGCAGCTGCTTGAAGAACTGCCGGAGGCCGGCCAGGTCCCGCGTCAGCTGCTCCACGCGCTGGTGCAGCTTCTCGTTCTCGGCCGACAGCTCCACGAGCTTCTGCTGCATCTCCTGGTTCCGCCGCTTAGCCTTGTCGCGGCTCTTGCGTACGGCGATGTTGTTGCGCTCGCGCCGCTGCCGGTACTCCGGGCTGCCGCGGTCCGGGCCCCTCTTGCCAGCGCTCTTCTCCCGGGCGGGGCCGGGCGCGGGGGTCGGCCCGGGGCTGCTGCGCGGTGGCTCCGGCGACGTGGGCGGGGTGGGTTGTCCGGCGGCCGCCAGGCTCACCACGGTCTGCGCGCAGGCGGCCACCTGAGCGGGCAGCAGCGAGCCGGGCGCGTCGCCGTCGCCCCAGTCGGGCTCGCGCTTGAGTGGGCGCGGAACGGCGGGGGCCGGGCCCAGGGGGCGCGCTGGGCCGCCGGGCAGCAGCTCCAGGGGGCCTGCGCCGCCCGCCTTGTGATTGCTGTTGAAGAGGTCGGCGAAAAGCTCGTCGTGGCACAGCTCCAGGGTGGGCACGGCGGCCATGGAGTCGATGTAGGCGCTGAAGTCGATGGCGCTCTCGTCGTCGTACATGGCGGGGGCGGAAGCGCCCGGCTCGCCGAGAGCCCCCGGCTCGGCCCCGCGGCCCGGCTTGCCCGCCCGGCCCGGCTCGTAGAAGGGCGCGGGCTCCGCTGGCCAGGGCGCACCGCGAGCCGGGCCGTCCAGGCTGAAGAGCGCGGCGCTCATGGCGGCGTCGGGCCGGGCTCTGCGTCCAAGCGCGGCTGTCACCTCGCCGGGCCCAGCCCCGCCGCCTTTTCTAGCCCGAGCTGACGCGCACGCCCCGCCCCGGGGCCGCGGGGGAAGGGGCGGGGGCGCCCTGGGAGCCCCCGGGGCGCGCCCTCTCTCTGCTCCTCCCCGGGGCCCCCTCCCCGGCCCTGGGGACCCCCGGCCCGCGCTGCAGGAGGGGGTGCGCGCTGCTGCCCCCGCCCGGCCCGCGCCACTGGGAATGACACTCCCTCTGCCTGCACCCCAGGGCCTTCTCTCCTTCCTGTTTGTGGGCTTGGAACCTCCTCGTTCCTCGGGGCTGGGAGTGAAATCAAAACCAGGACTTGGCAGCGGCGCGCGCGTCCCGGGCCGGCTCCCGTCGCCGGAGGGCGGGGGTGGGAACCCGTGGGAGGGACTCGCGAGTCTAAGGACTCCCCCGACCGTGACCACGCGCCTGAGACCCTCGCCCGTCGCCTCCACTGCGGGACTAGATGCGGAAAGAGGCGCGGGGTGCCGGACATGGGGTCGGGACGTGGGGACAAACACAGCCTCGTCGTGGGGGTCTCCGGGCGGCGGCCTGGCGGGCGGGGAGGGCTGCCCGCACCGCATTCGGGCGCCTCGGGGAATCTGGGCTGGTTCTGGCTGCTTTCGTCGGAGGTCCCCAGTCCGGCCCAGCGAGGCGGCTGCTGCGTCCTGGCCGAAAGGGCGGCGGACCCCCTCGCTAAGAGCAGAGCAGAGGGGGGAGACGCGCTCACGACCTTGCGTCCTCCGCCCGCCCCTCGAGGTGCGGGCGCCCGGGCCGGACGCAGCTCCCCGACCCCACTGAGCCCGGTGCCCCTCGCCAGCTCCGGCGCCCGCGTTTTTTCCAGGTCTACAGAAGCAGTGCCATCGTGTGGCGGCATCTTGCGTTAGACGCGTTTTTAGTTCCAGGCCCTTTCCCTGCTAAATATTCCAAGAAGTGCCTTGAACCTAAAGTTGTTGGGTCCCTTTTGGGAGACAGGTAAGATTTCTGCCAGTAGCTATGGCAGGGTGCAGATGGGCCTCGACCCACGATAGGCTTACACCCTGGTACACCCATGGCACACTGAAACTGTCTTAGGCCCAAAGTGCATTTTCTACTTGGATATTTTCAATTTGTGGCAGGTTTCAAGGAGCCTGCCCAATGCGTGTTGCCTTCGCCCGGTGGGAAAAGGAACCGTCGCTCGTCGGGCTGGCTGCACTACGTTGCTAGCTCTTCACATTGTAAAATGCTTGAAAAGACAGTAAGTAGCAGGAATTAAAGACTCAGGAAATAAAGATTTCAGTCCCAGCTGCTACCCTTTAACTAAGTGCCCTCCAATAGGCTCTGGGCCTCACAGGTTTATCTGTGAAACACGGTCGGATGCCCCCTTTCCAATGCTGATAATCGGCTGAGGAGCAACACTGGCCTTTGTCTTCTGATGGCCGCACACTGGCGCACTTGTCTGGTTGAAACAGGCTCCCAGGTGTAGACACATGAACACACTTTCAGGAACTCATGATCTAGCAGGATGGCTTACCTAGAACTTGGGAATACTTAGTGTAGTGAACTGCCTGCTTCAGCCAACACAGACTCCACCTATTGAAGGCTAGACACAAACATGAATTCCAGCCCTCTTGAAGCCTGTGATGTCCATCTTACTGTTCTACAGGTGAAATGGGGCTGAGTGAGGGTGAGCGATCTCTAAATGTTAGACTCTGCCTGACTCCACACTGTAAGATGCGACACCTCAGTAGTACTCAGGGCTGGCTGTGCGGAAGCCTGCATGAGGCTTAAAAGGCCACACAGCACAGTGATTAAGAAGGCCACTCAGGGTTAGACAGGCAGCATCTGAATCCAGCTTAAGTCAGTTCAGCTTTTCCCGTTCAGGGAAAAATGCTCTTCCCAGTCAGGCAGACCTGGCAGTGAGTGCCAGCTGGCCACTACCCAGTCGGGAGGGTGAGAATCTGTCTCCACCCAAAGTGTGGCCTAAGGTTTAGGCTGCGTGCAGAGGACTCTGCATCATTTACATGTGTAAAATATGAAACTCAGGGCCAGAATATCCAAAACAGACACCCTCACCAACGTTGGAGGACGCCGCCCTGTTCATGATACATCAGGTGCTTCATTAAATCTGTCCTTTACTTAGCCGGGTGTGGTGGTGCTGGCCTGTAGGCCCAGCTACTCGGGAGGCTGAGGCAGGAGAACTGCCTGAGCCCTGGAGTCAGAGGCTGCAGTGAGATCGCGATACTGCACTCCAGCCTGGGCGACACAGCAAGGCTCTGTCTCAAAAAAAAAAAAAAAAGAAAAGAAAAAATTGTCAGAATTGTCCTTGACAAATGGATATGCCTGTACTTGGTCTGAGAACATGGATTTCCAGCCCAGGTGCCACTTGGTGATATTTATAAAGGATAACCACATCCTCCTAAAAACAACTGATTCCTATAGTCAATATAAATTTTTTTTTTTTTTTTTTTTTTTTTGAGACAGAGTGCACTCTGTCACCCAGGATGGAGTGCAGTGAGGGCAGTGGCATGGTCTCGGCCTTCCAAAGTGCTGGAATTATAGGCATGAGCCACCGCACCCAGCCAGAGTCAATATAAATTTGACTCCTCATAATTTGGGCTATTACTGAGCCAGGAGTACAGCACCTGCCAAAAAGAAAAAACTGGCATCCACGGTGGCAACAAACGGAAAATTTCCAAAGAGGCCATTTGTTTTGTTTTGATTCTGGTCCTACAGGGCGGTGACACCACTTGACAGGGGTTGATGATAGGAGCTAAACAGTCTGGCACTTAGGAATATGGACTGTGTAAGTAGCAGTCAGCCTGGTAGCTAACTGCCCTGGCATGTAAACTCTCTGAGCCTCAGCCTCCATGTCTACACAGTAGGGATACCACAGCCCCTGCCCCATAGGGTTACTGGAAGGAGTTGAGAAAAAGCAAATAAAGTGGTTAGAACAGCATCTGAAAAAATTAAAAACGTAAGGATGGGCTTTGTCATGTGTCCTGAAATTTCAGGCAGCCATTTCTAGTCATACTCATTTATTATTTTTAATTAAAAATATGATTTTTTTAGCTGGGCACAGTGGCTCATGCCTGTAATCCCAGCACTTTAGGAGGCTGAGGTGGGCAGATCAGTTGAGGTCAGGAGTTCGAGACCAGCCTGGCCAACATGGTGAAACGCCATCTCTACTAAAAATACAAAACTTAGCCAGGTGCGGTGGCACACCCCCATAATCCCACCTATTCAGGAGGCTGAGGCAAGAGAAACGCTTGAACCTGGGAGGTGGAGGTTGTACTCCAACCTGGGTGACAGAGTGAGACTCCATCTCAAACAAAAAAGAAAAAGAAAAAAATGATTGAGATGAGATCTCACAATGTTGTCCAGGCTGATTGCAGACTCCTGGGCTTAACAGATCCTCTGGCCTCACCCTCCCGAAGTGCTGGGATTGCAGGCGTGAGCCCCCAGGCCCAGCTCAAATCTATGAAATCACTGTCCCTAGTCACACAGCTCCATGTTGCGTCTCTCAGCAGATCTGTGTCGGAACCCAAGCTCTACTACTAACTGCCGTGCGGTTTCAGAAGTCATTTCTAATGTTGCACTGTGGGATATTTAATAGGTTTCCTAAAGAAGAAACATACTGCTTTAAAGGTACTCAGAGGATACACAATAATGATGTCACACATTAATTACCTGTGAAGACTCAGACCCAGATGCGTACAGTGTGGACTCACGCACATCCAGAAAAACTCCTAGCACAAATTTTTTCGTTCTCATGTATTTGAGAAGCCATAGAAACATGGTTAAAGCCCTCTCTAATCACTTAGGGAATGCAAAATAAATATTTATAAGGGATAACCATATTCTCCTAAAAACAACTGAGAGACTATTTTCGGTGAGAGAATTTACTGATTCCGATAGTCAGCAAAATTACATCTATTTTTCATCTATTTATTTATTTATTTTAAGACAGAATCTCACTCTGTCACCCAGGCTGGAGTTCAGTGGCACGATCTTGGCTCACTGCAACCTCGGCCTCCCGGGTTCAAGCGAGTCTCCTGCCTCAGCCTCCCGAGTAGCTGGGACTATAGGTGCGCGCCACCACACCCTGGTTAATTTTTTGTATTTTTAGTAGAGGTGGGGTTTCACCATGTTAGCCAGGATGGTCTCGATCACCTGACCTCCTGATCCGCCCACCTCA
This sequence comes from Alouatta palliata, assembly GCA_004027835.1. Classification (NCBI taxonomy): domain Eukaryota; kingdom Metazoa; phylum Chordata; class Mammalia; order Primates; family Atelidae; genus Alouatta; species Alouatta palliata. Next base: position 8,371 of record PVKV010029894.1, on the reverse strand, counting down.
GTCTCCCAAAGTTACGTCTGTTAACACTAAGTTGAGCTTACATGACAGTCATGCATATTGACATGCTTTACAGGAAGGGGTTAGAAAGCCCTTGCCTAGGCCGGGCGCAGTGGCTCACACCTGTAAGCCCAGCACTTTGGGAGGCCGAGCCAGGCAGATCACCTGAGGTCGGGAGCTCAAGACCAGCCTGACCAACATGGAGAAACCCCGTCTCTACTAAAAATAGAAAATTAGCCGGGTGTGGTGGTGCATGCCTGTAATCCCAGCTACTCGGGAGGTAGAGGCAGGAACATCAGTTGAACCTGGGAGGCAGAGATGGCAGTGAGTGGAGATCTCACTATTGCACTCCAGCCTGGGCAACAAGAGCAAAACAGTCTCAAAAAAAAAAAAAAGCCCTTGCCTAGGTGGGGTTCTGTGGAAGAGGCGCTAGGGCTACAATGGTTCTTGTTTCGCTCTTGTTACCCAGGCTGGAGTGCAATGGCGCGATCTCAGCTCACCGCAACCTCCACCTCCCCGGTTAAGCAATTCTCCTGCCTCGGCCTCCCGAGTAGCTGGGACTACAGGCACACGCCGCCATGTCCAGCTAATTTTTGTATTTTTAGTAGAGATGTGGTTTCACCATGTTGGCCAGGCTGGTCTCGACCTCAGGTGATCTGTCTGCCTCAGCCTCCCAAAGTGCTGGGATTACAGGCATGAGTCACTGTGCCCAGCTATCATTACTTTTAGATTTAAGGCTTTTCTTTCCTTTTCCAGACAGAGGAAGAGATGATTGAACAACGAAGTAATACAGACTTGTGACATTTGAGAGCAATTAAAGACTTTTTAAAAAATAAGAAAAATTTAGTGGCCAGGCGCAGTGGCTTATGCCTATAATCCCAGCACTTTGGGAGGCCGAGGCGGGTGGATCACGAGGTCAGGAGTTCGAGACCAGCCTGGCCAACATGGTAAAACCCCACCTCTACTAAAAATACAAAAATTAGCTGGGCATGATGGTGTATGCCTGTAATCCCCAGCTACTCGGGAGGCTGAGGCAGGAGAATTGCTTGAACTGGGACCCGAGAGGCAGAGGTTGCAGTGAGCCGAGATCGTGCTGCTGCACTCCAGCCCGGGTGACAGAGCAAGACTCCGTTTCAAAAAAAAAAAAATTTAGTTTGACGGTTTTTTGTAGTCATTTGTTTACTGTCTCTACTTGGTCCATATTTCAAGCCCTAGTTTAACTCTGCTATTAATTTATTCAAGACAAGTACAAAGCTGTTCTAGTCAGTTCTCATTATTAATCTGTTTCAAGTAATTATCTGAATTTTTGACTCTCTGATGTCCTCCACAGACCTGTCCTAGGGTAGGAGTGAGGTCAGAGGGCATCCCGGTGGGGCCTTTGGTTCCCCAGTACTGACCAGAACATTCCTGTGTTTCCCACAAAGTCCACTCCGTGTGGACTCAACACATGAGTGTTTAGAAATTCTGGGGTTGAAAATGGTTAAAATGTGTTTGAGTTACTGTATGCTGTTGGGGTCTGAAAGCCAGTCTGGCTTCCCTTGCTCATTCATAGGATGAAGTTGACCGTAATTCAGCTCTCTCCCTCCTAGGGGTCATATTTCGATACTTCAGTTGGCAGAAGAACAGTTCTGCTCCACGTTACAGTCTGAAAAAATAAAAAATGTGTGCATTGCTCTATGTAAATACGAAAGGAAGTTTCAAGAGGTGGGAAACTTTTCAGTGCCTTCTTTGGATTGTTATTCTCAGCTATCAGATTAGATGGTTTTGTTTACCTTCTGCCTTAGGGCCATTTTAACTTGATGGCTTATTTTCCTGTGTTTTGTGTTATAATAGCAAAATTATTATATGTTACATGTTTATATCCAAAAACACTGACTTTTTACGACCCTTATTCCTGTGATGTGAGTTTGGAAAAAGAAGGACAAGGGTCAAAGGAAAACAACCGGTGGGTTTCGGGGTCATGCACCCCTCGTGCTGTTAAAGCGTATGCATGTCACCGAAACCTGCCGTGACTGGTAACAATTTCTGTGTGCACTTCAGCTTCTAGAATCTAAGAGGCTGAGGCCAAACACCTCCTCACATTCTCCGTAACAGAAAAAGAAAAGCAATTTGTCTTCCCAGCCTACATTCTTATCGAGTGGATTCATCCCTCCCTGGCCCACACACGACAGCCCCCGCACCAGCCTCCTTGCAGCCCAGGTCCTCAGCCACCTCCTTGGTGACGGCGATGGTGCAGCTGGAGCTGCTTCCCCAGGAAGGGCACACCACGTCTGGACTCACAGTTGGCTCATTCTCCAGATGGTCGCCCGAGAGAGCCCGTCACCCGTCACTGTGTTCCTTAGAATCTGCTGAAGCTTTCTTGGCCTAGAGAATGGCGTTTCGGTTCCAAGGTGGGAGCCCTTCACCACCCACTTTAAGAAGTCAATTTCCTCTCACAACAACTGGCACCTGACTCAACTCCAAATACCCAGGACTTGCCTGGTTTCCTGCGTGTGAAGCTGATGGTTCCACCATTTCTCCTCTGCACTACACGAGCAAGAGCCTTCAATCTGTTACAGTCTGGCTTAAAATGCTGCCTGCCTTGATGGCGCTTTCTGTGACTTATTTGAGCCAAACTAATCACTTCCTCATCTGACTTCTCAGGAAAAATATATCCCACCTCTTGTCAGTTATTAAGTGCTCGTTTTTTCATATTTTATTGAAATTGGGCTGCATGTGACAATCACTGCTGTCCAGAGTATCAGGGTGTTTGTCGACCACACACGGGTGCCAGTGGCTGAGAGTGAATTCTGAGGATGATGGCGGGGAGCACTTTCTAAAAAAATGCTACGTCCCTCGCTGTCCTGATGGAATGGAGAGCAGTGGCGTGTAAAAACCCACAGGGCAATGACTCTTAAATGAAAAGTAATTCAGAGGAGACAGAGAGTGAACATGAAGACATTTGGGAATATCTTAACCAATTTACTTATATTGTCCTTTTTACATGTACGGTACATATGATATATTATTAAAATCAATGCCTAAAAGAGATTAAGTTCTCTCTCTGAGTACAAAATCAAAATTTTAAGAAATATGAGAGAAGCCACATCACCAAAAATGGCAGAGTAAGGAATTCCAGTGCTCCATCCCTCCCCAAATACAACTGGCAAAAGCTGTCCTCATCGACTTTTACAGAACTCTGAAACCTAGCCACAGACTTACAGCAACCAGGGAAAGGCTAATGAAGAAAGAAGCTGCTGCACTGTGGTAAGAGAGCACTGTGGTGCTTTAAACTGCCTGCTTGCTGTCCCTCCTTCTCCAGATCCCTGGCGGCCGTGAAGATGGCAACAGGAACTCCCGCCGCAGGCTGCTGGGGCCAGAGTGAACAACACGGACTCTGTTCTCAAAGAACCAGGGGTATGTGTTTGGATGGGCTGGCAGCCCCCTGACAGACTAGAGCAAGGGTGGCATTTGCATTTGGGCACTTGCCGAGAGCAGTAAGAGCGAAAGGACTGGCTGTAGGAGCCTGAGACAAGCAATAGAAAGACCAAAAAGTCTGGAAAGGAAGAGTTCGGGGAAAAACATAAGTGGGGAATAAGGGCCATTAAAAGCTCCTGTGTGGCCAGGCACAGTGGCTCACACCTATAATCCCAGCACTTTGGGAGGCTGAGGTGGGTGGATCACCTGAGGTCGGGAGTTCAAGACCAGCCTGACCAACATGAAGAAACCCCTTCTCTACTAAAAATACAAAATTAGCCGGGCATGGTGGCGCACGCCTGCAATCCTAGCTACTTGGGAGGCTGAGGCAGGAGAATCGCTGGAACCTGGGAGGTGGAGGTTGCGGTGAGCCAAGATTGCGCCATTGCACTCCAGCCTGGGCAATAAGAGTGAAACTCCATCTCAAAAAAAAAGAAAGAAAAAGAAAAAAAAATGCTCTTGCATGTACCAGGGAATTAAGATGGCCACGTGCATGCCTAGCATGGGCTTAGTGCTTGGAAAAGGCCTAAAAAGTCCCCAAGCTTCCACTTCCGGCAGACCTTCAAGACGTGCACTTTCAAGAAGAGAAAGCTAAGACAGAATTATAAACAACCTGGCTAAGTGTTAGAGGAGTATGCTAACACTCTATCTCTAAAGACTGGGAGAGTTTCTGTAGGTATGGTTTTGTTTGGTTTTGTTTTTTTTTTTTTTCCTTTTTTATTTCTTTTATGGGTTGAGGGCTTTGGGTATTTAAGGTTACTCTGTTAAAAATACTAGCTGACCACTAAGCTCATGGAACACAGACTTCAATGGCCTCACACAACAAACAATGCAGATGTTACAAAAGTCGTTTTGAAAAGTCAGGAACAACAACAGCCCACAACAAATGGCAACAACGAACCCTTGGTGGGGTGTGCGGGTTGGACATCCCCCCTCTACTTTGCAGAGTTCCCACATTGTAATTATCAAAATGCTAAGTTTCTGACAAACATTTATGAAGCATTCAAAGAAACAAGAAAGTATGAACATTCACAAGCGTACTCTGAAGAAATTAATTAGAAACTGTCCCTGAGCAAGTCAGACATTGTACTTGGTGGAAAAAAAACTAAATAATCTGTCTTTAAAATGCTCAGGGCAAACCACGAACAAAGAACTAAAGGAAGCCAGGAGCATGAAGTATCACCAAACAGAGAATATCAGTAAAGAGAGAGAAATTACCAAAAAGAACCAGTTAGAAATTCTGGAGCTGAAATGAAATGAACAGTTACTAGGAGGTTACAACAACAGGTTTGAACAGGCATCCGAAATAATCAGGCTGGGTGCGGTGGCTCACGCCTGTAATCCCTGCACTTTGGGAGGCTGAGGCAGGCAGATTTGAGATCAGGAGTTTGAGACCAGCCTGACCGATATGGTGAAACCCCATCTCTACTAAAAATACAAAGAAAATTAGCTGGGGGTGGTGGTGCACACCCGTAATCTCAGCTACTTGGGAGGCTGAGCCAGGAGAATCTCTTGAACCCGGGAGGCAGAGGTTGCAGTGAGCTGAGATGGCACCACTGCACTCCACCCTGGGCAACAGAGCGAGACTCAATCTCAAAAACAAGAAAAGAAAAGAAAACATCAGCAAACTTGAAAATAGGACAATTGAAATTATGCATCCAGGGAAGCACAGAAGAAAAGAATGAAGAAAAGTGAACCAAGCCTGAGGGACCTATGGGACATCATCGAGCAGATCAACATATGCATAATGAGAGTCTCCAAAAGAGGAGGCAAAGAGAAAGTAGTGGAAAGACTACCTAAATAAATAATAGGCCTGGCACACTCAGTCACGCCTGTAATCCCAGCACTTTGGGAGGCCAAGGTGGGTGGATCGCGTGAGGTCAGGAGTTCGAGACCAGCCTGGGCAACATGTTGAAACCCAGTCTCCACTAAAAATAAAAAATTAGCCAGGCATGGTGGCAGGCACCAGTAATCCCAGCTACTCAGGAGGTTGAGGCAGCAGAATCACTTGAACCTGGGAGGCTAAGGTTGCAGTGAGCCAAGATTGTGCCACTGCACTCCAGCCTGGGGGACAGAGTGAGACTCCATCTCAAAAAAAAAGAAAAGAAAGAAAGAAAATATAATAACCAAAATTTCCCATATTTTATGAAAGTTATTAATCTATGCATCCAGGAAGCTCAACAACACCAAGTAGAACAAACTTCAAGAGATCCATACTAAGAAACACTATAGTCAAAGTATTGAACACCAAACACAAAGAGACAATCCTGAGAGCTGAAAGAGCGAAAAGTGACTCATCACATACAAGAGATCCTGAGTAAGATTAATAATCAGTTTTTTGTCAAAACCATGGTGGTCAGGAGATAACAGGATACAAGAAAAAAAAAATGTCAACTAGGAATATGATATCCAGCAAAAATGGAGACATTAAGACATTTCCAGCTAAACAAAAACTGATGTATTTCAAAAGTAGACCTGCTCTAGAAATCCTAAAGAGGGTCTTCCACCTTGAAATGAAAGGATACCAATCAGTAACTCAAAAACATGCAAAAATAAAGAACAATGGTAAATTAGCTATATAGGTAAATATAAAAACACCTTTGGTTTATAACTTCTTTTTTCATTTTACTAGATAGTTTAAAAGACAAACCTCTGAAACAATAATTATAAAGCTATGTTAATGGGCACACACTATATAAAGATGCAGTTTGTGATACTATAACATAACGTGTGGGAAGAGGGGCGCAACAGAGCTGTAAGGGAGCAGAGCCTTTGTGTTCTATCAAACTCCCCAGTCGGTATTTAGTTAAAATTTGGTTGTTATAAAGTTAATCATTATTCCCCAGAGTAAACACTAAGACAAAAACTAAAAATATATACAGAAATGGAAATAAGGAAATCAAAGTGGTGTACTTCTGGTAGGTGAATGGATAAACTGTGGTACACCCATACGGTGTAATATTTTTACCCACTGAAAAGAAGCTATCTAACCATGAAAAGACATGGAGGAAACTTAAATTCATGTTACTAAGTGAAAGAAACACATCTGAAAAGCCTACCTACCTGTATGATTCCAACTCTGATATCCCTAAAAAGGGAAAACCATGGACACAGTAAAAAGATCAGTGGTTGTCAGGGATTCAGAGGGAATGAGGGAGGGATGAGTAGGAAGAGCACAGGGGATGTGTAGGGCACTGAAACTAGTCTGTATGATACTATATTACTAGATACATGTCATTATACATTTGTCTAAACACAGGATGTACAACACCAGAGCAAACACTAATGTGAACTATGGACACTGGGTGATAGCAGTGTGTTCATGGATTGTGGAAGTGCACCACGCTGGCTCAGGTTGTTGGTAGTAAGAGAGGGGGTGTGTGTTGGGATGGAAGTAAGGAGGTCTACGGGCATTGTACCTTTCACTAAATTTATCTGTGAACCTAAAACTGTTCTAAACATAGTCTATTTTTTAAAGGTGCAAAATAGCAAGGGAACTGGAGATTTAAGTTAAAAAGAAAACCTGGTCTCTTCTAATAGAATCCAAATACTGTGAGGTTAAGAGCTGTAACACTTTTTTTTTTTTTTTTTTTTTTTTTTGAGACAGAGTCTTGTTCTGTTGCCAGGTGCCAGGCTGGAGTGCAGTGGTGTGATCTCAGCTCACTGCAACCTCCACTTCCCGGGTTCAAGCAATTCTCCTGCCTCAGCCTCCCGGGTAGCTGGGACTACAGGCACATCCCACCATGCCCAGCTAATTGTTTTTTGTAGTTTTTAGTAGAGACAGGGTTTCACCATGTTGGCCAGGATGGTCTCGATCTCTTGACCTTGTGATCTGCCAGCCTCGGCCTCCCAGAGTGCTGGGATTACAGGCTTGAGCCACCGCGCCTGGCCCATAACACTATTTTTCTCTAGTATCTCTCTCTTTTGGGCACATACTTTGCATTCAATAAGATTTTCTGAAAAGAAGGGAATTTTGTGTGTGACCTTAGGCAAGTCATTCCCCTCCCTTTTTTTTTTTTTTGGAGATAAGAGTCTCGCTCTGTGCCCAGGCTGGAGTGCAGTGTCGTGATCTCGGCTCACTGCAGCTCTGCCTCCTAGGTTCAAGCAATTCTCCTGCCTCAGCCTCCCAAGTAGCTGGGACTACAGGCGCACACCACCACGCTTGGCTAATTTTTTGTATTTTAGTAGAGATGGGGTTTCACCATGTTGCCCAGGCAGGTCTCGAACTCCTGAGCTCAGGCAATCTGCCTGCCCTGGCCTCCCAAAGTTCTAGGCCTCCCAAGTGCTAGGATTACAGGCGTGAGCTACTGCGCCTGGCCAAGTCATTTCTCCTTACTTTTTTATTTTTATTTTACTTTTCTTAATTCTTTTTGAGATGGAGTTTCCTTCTTTTTGAGATGGAGTTTCCCTCTTGTCACCCAGGCTGGAATGCAGTGGCACGATCTCAGTTTACTGCAACCTCCACCTCCCAGGTTCAAGTGATTCCCCTGCCTCAGCCTCCCGAGTAGCTGGGCAGGCACGTGCCACCACGCCTGGCTAATTTTTTGTAATTTAGTAAAGATGGAGTTTCACCATGTTGGCCAGGATGGTCTTGATCTCCTGATCTCGTGATCTGCCTGCCTCGGCCTCCCAAAGTTCTGAGATTATAGGCACGAGTCACTGCGCCTGACTTTTTTTATTTTTATTTATTTATTTATTTATTTATTTATTTATTTTCCCGAGACGGAGTTTCGCTCTTGTTACCCAGGCTGGAGTGCAATGGCGCGATCTCGGCTCACCGCAACCTCCGCCTCCTGAGTTCAAGCAATTCTCCTGCCTCAGCCTCCCAAGTAGCTGGGACTACAGACACGTGCCACCATGCCCAGCTAATTTTTGTATTTTTAGTAGAGACGGGGTTTCACCATGTTGACCAGGATGG
>PVKV010029893.1:0-22989 GCA_004027835.1 Alouatta palliata | reverse complement strand
GCCGGGCGCGGTGGCTCACGCCTGTAATCCCAGCACTTTGGGAGGCCGAGGCGGGTGGATCACGAGGTCAAGAGATCGAGACCATCCTGGTCAACATGGTGAAACCCCGTCTCTACTAAAAATACAAAAATTAGCTGGGCGTGATGGCACGTGCCTGTAGTCCCAGCTACTCGGGAGGCTGAGGCAGGAGAATTGCTTGAACCCAGGAGGCGGAGGTTGCGGTGAGCCGAGATCGCGCCATTGCACTCCAGCCTGGGTAACAAGAGCGAAACTCCGTCTCAAAAAAAAAAAGAATAGAGATAATTATTTAATGACATTGGGGGTAGGCATATTTAATCATATATTCAGTGAGAGGGATTTAGATTATTATAATTAGGTTTTCCTGTTGGTGAAGATTGCTAAATATAGAAATGAGAGCCTATGGGAATTATGGGGCATCATCTTTCCTGGCAACTCTTCTCTACCTGAGCAGTTAAGCCTAGGTGCCAACAGAGAAGAACGGAATGGTTCTCTTGTTTCTGTGGATCAGCCGTTGTACTGCTCACTGGACCAGAACTGTTCTGCCTTAGTAGAGGGTTAATTTTTCGTGGAATGATCAACTGAGTTTTGTCCTCTTGCCGACAGTATGAGGTAATGCATTCTGAAGCAACCCAGATGTCACCATCTGATCTAACTATATTTGGTTTGCAGAAGGAGCTGCTGAAATGTAAACAAGAAGCCAGAAATTTACAAGGGATAAAGGTAAAAAAGGAAGACATTTAATTCTTTAAATAAAGTCTCTGTAACCTAAAGTAGTCTATTGGTGAGTGGTGAGAGCTGGAAGTTTCTGTGGTCCTTTAATAGCTCTGTGCTATTGGGGTAAAGAAAGGGCTTTGTGGGAGAGAAGTGAGACATGTCGAGGAATATACTTTGTTTTGCTGAGGCTTATTTCTAGTAGTTATGATCATGGTGCTGCCATTTCCATCTGTGCCACCTTGATTGGAATGTAAAGGAATCCTCGTCAATGTGAAAGGATGTCTTTTAAAAAATTACAATTTACTTAACACTGAAATTGCCTTTGATGTGATCAGTTAAAAAAAATAAAATTAAATTATAATTTACTTTGGTTTTGAATAGTTAACTAACATTCAAATCATTTAAAGGTATAAAAAAATAAACCATGCATGAAGAGTTTGCCTGCCAGCCCTGTCCCCTGTTACCTAGTTCTCTTTCCTAAAGGCATCTTTTTTTTCTGGAGATGGAGTCTCACTCTGTCTCCCAGGCTGGAGTGCAGTGGCGTGATCTTGGCTTACTGCAGCCTCCACCTCTCACGTTCAAGTGATTCTCCTGCCTCAGCCTCCTGAGTAGCTGGGATTATAGGTGCCCGCCATTATACCTAGCTAATTTTTGTATTTTGAGTAGAGATGGGGTTTCACCATGTTAGCCAGGCTGGTCTTGAACTCCTGACCTCAGGTGATCCACCCACCTCAGCCTCCCAAAGTGCTGGGATTACAGATGTGAACTGCCACACCCAGCCTCCTAGAGGCATCTTAACAGTTATGAGCACATCTGTGTGTATATTGTTTTCCGGCATGGTTTTACTCAAATGGTAGTATACTATAAATATAACTTGATACCTTGCTTTTTTTTCACTTAGTATCTTTGAGCTCATTCTATGTCAGTAGTACACAAAGACTTTTTTATGGCTGCATAGTATTTCACTGTATACATACATATATGCTGAATGATTTATTATCTATGATAATTTCCAATCTTTTGCTAATATAAACAATGATCTAACAGCCTTGACTCTATGTTATTTCACTCAAATGGGAGTATATTTGTGGAATAATACCTAGAAGTAGAAGAGGATGTTTTTAAGTTGATGCTTTCCCCCTCTTCCTTGTGTATCCATTCATGGGCTAGACTAAGAGTTATCACTCAGCAACATTTTCCAAAGTGTATTCTGTAGGCTTCATACTTTGGAAACACTTCTAAAAACAAATGTGTTCCTTGGTCAGATAAGTTTGAGAAACGCTCTACAGTCTTGAAGGCTCACTGTGAATAATAACATATTAAAGGATCTGAAAAGGTCTGTCAAAAAGAGGTTGGCCTAAAAATGACTTAGAATTATTAACCACAGAAGTATCTTTTCTCCCATGTAATGCCATGGGGCACAATAATGTCACATGGAGCACACTTTGGGAAATATTCCTTTAAACTACTGATGCCAAGGGTATCTTAGTACCTTTACCATGTACTATCATGGGAGAGAGCATAATTAAGAATGGGCTCCCACATTGCAAAGAGTCTGTACCATTTCTTTGCAATCTGTAAAGAAAGAAAAGTCAGGACAAATGTATTAGAATGCAGCCCTAGTCCATTAGTTCCATTTGAAGCCACCATGGTCGATGGAATTTGTCATAACTGTCCTTATAAGTAAGGATATCCAGCTCATCTTTTGTTAGGCCTGATAGGAACCAAGAGGGTTCAAGCTGAGGGAAAGAAAGCCTAATGCTATTAAGAAAAGAAAAAAATCAGGTTTCAGTAAGTTTCGTAGAACAGTGGTTAGGATTTTGCTCTGGATGCTGGTTTCCTAGAGGGGGACAGAAAAATCCCTGCTCAGCAACTTGTGGCAAGACCGTTTTACTCCATTTGTCTTTCAGTCTGCTATGATGAATGCTGGAAACACATTAAAGGGTTTAGTAATTTTTAGCAATAACTGGCTGATTGATGAATTGCGACAACAACAATTAGTATGCTTTTTCCCTTAGGATGCCTTGCAGCAGAGATTGACTCAGCAGGACACATCTGTTCTTCAGCTCAAACAAGAGCTACTGAGGGCAAATATGGACAAAGATGAGCTGCACAACCAGAATGTGAGTTAAATGAATGAGTCTTGACCTCAGTGAGCCCCATTAGCAGAACAGGCTACTGCTTGAAGTGCTATTAGATCGGCCATCCTAATCTCTTATCTTGCTTCTGGGATGTCTACCCTAAGTGTCTACAATTATTTTTATTCCCCGCTAGACTAATCTCTGTTCCTAGGTGAAAGCGCACATCATACTGGGCAGGAAGGTCCTTGATCTCCTCTTCAACTTTGAGGACACTGAGATATAGAGGCAAAATTGTGGTTCTGCAGTCTAATTATTTCACTACAAACATGGAGAGCAGCTGTGTATTTTTACCATCATGCCCTGTCTGTGCTACATACTGTAACTGCCAACATTAACTATGGTTACTAAGTAGCTGGTTTCCTTGAGGGTTAGCGGACAATACCTCCGTGCCGTGAATTCTTTCTTATCCTGGCAGGTGGATCTGCAGAGGAAGCTGGATGAGAGGAACCGGCTCTTGGGAGAATATAAAGTAAGAATGAATATCAGGTTGGAAATGACTTCCACTGACCTTTCATGAACAGCCCATTATTGTTGTTCAAAAAGAACTTAAGTATTCTAGTCTCATTCTTGCTTTTTATTTTTTATTATTTTTTTCATCCTTGCTTTTTAGAAAGAAGTATTTTTCTGTGTCCCCTGATACACTAGCCCTAAAGAATAAATGGCACAGCTAGGAGAGGGAGCACAGAATTAGGGGTCTGGAAATTTCAGTTCTAGTCTTACCTTTATCTCTGACTAGTATGAATGGCTCAGAGTGGTCCTCCTACAAATGGTAGCTCCCTTCCTCATTAATATCGAAGAATCCTTTGCCCTACGTAAGACTATTATGGTGTGTAAAGTCTTCCTGGTATATTTTAAGGAAAGGACTTTTTTCCCTGAGGCTTTACTTTACTTGAGTGGAAATTATTTTGCAGAGGATGAACTTTTTAGTGTTCCTGAAAGCTCTATCTTTATTGCAGAAAGAGCTAGGGCAGAAGGATCGCCTCCTTCAGCAGCACCAGGCCAAGTTAGAAGAAGCACTCCGGAAACTCTCTGATGCCAGTTACCACCAGGTCAGAACATATTCAGCCACTGATTTTCCTGCCCCTTTGGCCCAAAGAAATCCTTTTCTAATTTAGTGTCTGTTTTACAGGTCGATCTAGAGCGAGCACTAGAACACAAAGATGTCCTCTTGGCTCACTGTATGAAAAGAGAGGCCGATGAGGTAACCTAGAACCTGGGTTCTCCCTGCCACATTTATGAGGCAATTGGGAAGGCCGTGTTTCTGACTTAGAGCTGAACCAAGTCCACAGGCTTATTAGGAGGCTCTATGATGAGCTAGTTAAGAGGGCAGGTTCCAGAATAAGAAAATCTGGTTTCACATTCCACCTTTACCACTCTTACATTGTGTGGCCTTCAGTTGCTTATCTTCTGAACCTCAGAAATAGGGCTTATGTAGGCCAGTGTGGTGGCTCATGCCTGTAATCCCAGCACTTTGGGAGGCTGAGGTGGGCAGATCACCTGAGGTCAGTAGTTCAAGACCACCCTGGCCAACATGACGAAACCCTGTCTCTACTAAAAATTTAAAAAATTAGCTGAGCATGGTGGTGCGTGCCTGTAACCCCAGCTACTCTGGAGGCTGAGGCAGGAGAATCGCTTGAACCTGGGAGGTAGGCGGTTGCTGTGAGCTGAGATTGTGCCACAGCACTCCAGCTTCGTTGACAGAGTGAGACTCTGTCTCAAAAAGCAAAACAAAACATATATATATTTCATATATATGAAACAAAGCCAGGCAGTGCTGGAGCAGCATTCTGAGGCTCTCCAGTGCCATGGCAGAGGCTAGGTTGGGGGGTCTCCAGGTGGAGGTTAGCATTTCCTTCATTCACATTCAACAATGCATACTAAGTGTCAAGTGCTGGACATACAGCAGTGACCAAAAGTGGGGAAAAACTATACTTATGAAAGATACATTTTAATAAAGAGAGCCATTAAACAAATAAACAGTTATATACTTTGTCAGGAAGTGATAAATGTAAGGAAGAAAAATAAGACAGCACATCTGGTTTACCATTCTCCCTTTAACAAGCAACATTTCTTCATGCTGCTATAGGCAACCAACTACAATAGTCACAGCTCTCAAAGCAATGGTTTTCTCCTTCCAACGGCAGGAAAAGGAGCTGCTTCAATCAGCAACAGAGGGGTAGGTACCTGGATTTTTGATAGAGACCTGCCACTTCTCACAGAAACCAGAAGAGTGCCAAAGCCATGGCCAGTGGATGAGGCCTTTTATAGTCCACTTCCCTAATTCTTGGATCTGTGGAGTATATAAAGATGTGAGGCACTTGCTATCCAAAATTAAGAATTAGTGGGCAAACCATAGGCCTGCTTCCGTGGGGGTCAAAAATCTCTTCTGGAAACCTGACTCCTATAACCTTTTAAGCCCAGTGGTTGGGACGTGGCACCATGCCATGCTAGCGGCACCTTATTTTTGCCCACAGACGAGCGACCTGCAGCTTGTTCGAGATGCTCTCCGCAGCCTTCGCAACAGCTTCAGTGGCCGCGATCCTCAGCACCACACCATTGACAGCTTGGAGCAGGGCATCTCCAGCCTTATGGAGCGCCTGCACGTTATGGAGATGCAGAAGAAACAAGAAAGAAAGGTAACCCTCTTGCTGTGGTGTCTCTTTTAGGGAAGCTCCTGAGAAAGCTGGGTTTTATGAATTTTAATTGAGATGAAGGCAGTGTGAAGAGCTATAAGACCCTATTAAAGGTTACAGTTGTTTTTCTCTATTGGTTTTTCTCTCAGTGAAACCGACTATTCACCATGGTTTGACAATCCAGAGAAGGAGTTCATGGTCACTCCTGCTCCCAGCAAATGTATAGCTATGTAAGGATTGTGGCTCTTGACCCCACAGGGTCTCTCTTTACTGCTTCTTCCACTCCCACCCACCCCCGATGAGCTTGGCATTGGATGAGAAAATATATGGAAAATGCATTAGAAACCAGAAAGCCTTTCATATATATTATTATTGTTAGGATAAATATATTTGATTTTATATGTTGTGGAAGAGGTGGTAGAAAAGTATGTAGTATTTTAAGCACACTTTTATGATTTAAATTTCTTGGTTAAGCTCTCGAATTGATCCTAACTCTTGTGATTTTTGTGTGGCTCCCCAGGTTCGGGTCAAGTCACCCAGAACTCAAGTAGGTAGTGAATACCAGGAGTCCTGGCCTCCTAATTCAAGTAAGTACTCGTTTTTGGTCAGTAGGGACTCCTAGCATATTAGACCAGAAATTTAGTATTTTTCACACTACCAGTATTTTGGAGATGTAATTTTTCTTGTAGTACCTCACTTTTGTACTATTTTGTTTCTGTAGCAATACTGGAATTGAGCTAGTTCTAGGACTATGAAGACATATGCCATCACCACCCCCAGTGCCATTCAGCCATGTGCAGGCAGGATGTTGTTGACTCAGAGAGGCTAAAATATCTTTGAAGAACATGCAAGCTCAAAACATTTATGCTGAAAAAGCAAAATATGAAACAACAAAAACACATACATATATAAATCTTCCTACATTCCCAAATAAATAGCACAAAAAAATTTCCACTTCTTCCTTGAAGCAAGGAGTTTGGTTTCTTTGGAGAGATATTCTTTAAAACTTTGAGTGCTTAGGGCATTTAGTTTAAGTCCTGCAAAATGTTTGCACCATCTATTGGCCATGGCTATGAAGTATATTTTAACCTGTTCCATGCCCACTTATATTTATTCCCATTTGTTCAAACTTGTTGGGGAGCTACCCTACCTGGTAATTTCTATTTTAGTTTGTATTTTGCCTTTTGGCTTAGTTCCCACTTTCTTATCTTTTAATCAGGCCTAATTGAAAGGTATCTAAATAGTTTATAAAAACAAAATAGTAAAAAGCTGACTAGAAACAGTTTTTTTATATTAAATATACAATTTTTAAAACCATATTAAGAAACCTAAAGTAAAATACTGAAAATACTTGCAAAAATATGAAATGTAAAATTTTTTTTGTAGAGTAAATTAAATAGCGTTTCAAACTGCTGATCCCAGCTATCTTAAACTTTTGGATGATGTATCTATGCTGAGAACGAAACAAATTTATTTATTTATTTATTTATTTATTTATTTTTGGTGGGAGGGATGGAGTTTTGCTCTTGTCACCGAGGCTGGAGTGCACTGTCATGATCTCTGCTTACTGCAGCCTCCGCTTCCTGGGTTCAAGCCATTCTCCTGCTCAGCCTCCCCGGTAGCTGGGATTATAAACATGTACCACCATGCCTGGCTAATTTTTGTATTTTTAGTAGAGACAGGGTTTTGCCATGTTGGCAACAAATTATTTTATTACCAGAATTAGTTTCAGTTTTCTTTTCTAGCAATGTTTCAAAATAGTCATTTATATCGTTTGGAGATATTATTTTATTATTATTTTATTCATTGATTTCTTCAGATTAGTGTAAACTGCCAATGTAAATAGGTGTAAATATTTAGAAAGTTCTTTTTTGGCTGAGGGTGGTGGCTTATGCCTGTAATCCCAGCACTTTGGGAGGCTGAAGTGGGTGGATCACAAGGTCAAGAGATCGAGACCGTCCTGGCCAATATGGTAAAACCCCGTCTCTACTAAAACACAAAAATTAGCCGGGTGTGGTACCACACGCCTGTAGTCCCAGCTACTCAGGAGGCTGAGGAAGGAGATTGCTTTAACCCAGGAGGTGGAGGTTGCAGTGAGCCAAGATCACGCCACTGCACTCCAGCCTGGCAACAGAGCGAGACTCTGTCTCAAAAAAAAAAAAAAAAAAAAAAAATTTCTTAAGTATAATAAATCCCTCCCCAGAAAATTAGTTTGTGCATACATAGTATTTATTTAAAATACTATAAATAAATCTACAGCTGCTTGAAAACTAGGGTGTTAATCTAATGCTTCCAGTGATATCTGTATTCACAAACAAGCTGAAATGTCTTATTTGAAAATACACACACTTGTGTAACTCTGCCAGCTCTCTAGCTACTGACTTACTTCTCTTATTCCTCTACATCTTGATTCTTAAAAGAATAGTCTATACTTGCTCTCTTTTCTTCCTCACTTGCTGTTCAGTATTCAAGCCACTACAGTCTTTTATCTGCTACTCTGCTTAGTGTTCTTGTTGGGTCACTGTTAACTTTCTTGTTGCCTAATCAAGTGGTTACTCACTGTTAACTTTCTTGTTGCCTAATCAAGTGGTTACTTTTTAAACCTTATTTTTCATTGTCTTTTCAAAAGCATTTACTATTCTCTAAAAGTCTCCTGCAAACTTTCTTCTCTTTCAGCTTCAGTGTCATTTAGATATTCATGTAACATATTTACTGAGCATCCATTATTTACCATCAGTGTTAGACACTGGAGATACAGAGATGAGCAAATTAGACTTGGCACTTGCCCTCATTGGACTTGCAGGGTAGCAAAGTAAATACCTGAGTTTTCCTTCTAGTCCTTCCTGAATCTCCTTTTATTTTGCTGTAATTATTGAGTGTTGATGTGTCCTGGGATTCCATCCAAGTGAAGCCTAAACCAAGGCCTTTTCATATTGTCTTTGGCTTCAGGTGATCTCTTTCAGTCCTGTGGCTTTAACTACTTTTGTGTGCTGATCATTTTTACGTTTTATCTCAAATCTCAGTTCTTTTCTGAGCTGCAGTACTATATACATATATATATATATATATATATATATATATATGTATTTGTTTTTCGTTTTTTTTTTTTTTGAGACAGAGTCTCACTCTGTCTCAGACTGAAGTTCAGTGGTCCAATCTCGACTGACTGCAACTTCCACCTCCTGGGTTCAAGTGATTCTCCTGTCTTAGCTTCCTGAGTAGCTGGTATTACAGGTCCATGCCACCACGCCCGGCTAATTTTTTGTTTTTAGTAGAGACAGGGTTTCACTGCGTTGCTCAGGCTAGTCTCGAACTCCTGAGCTCAGGCAGTCCACCCACCCCCGCCTCCCAAAGTGCTATGATTATAGACGTGAGCCACTGCATCTGTCCTAGTACTGTATTTTTAAATGTAAACTAGATATCTCTCCCTGTAGGCCCCAAGGCACTATAAAGTCATGTCCAAAACTGGACACAAAACAATAGAGTGGGGAAAATACAGAATATACAATCAAACAGATCCAGGGTACAATTTCGGCTCTGCCATTCAGCACAGTGTGTGAACATGGGCAAGAATGTTAATTAATGTCACTGAATTTTAGTTTCGTTTTTTATGGAACCAAGATAATCTTGAAGAATTTGAGCACTGAATTAAATATCATATAGAACTCATCTAATGTACCGTGGAGCATATGAGAGATGCAAGGCATTCCCCTCTGGCTGTGCCCTTTCTCTTTCCTTTTCAACACAATTAATTTTCCTGAAAGAGTAATGTACTTTCTGAATCCACTTCCTTTCTTGCCGTTTACTCTTAAAGGAAAATAATAATTATTTCAGATTTAAAGTAAAACAAGTAGGTTAGTGAAATCAAATTGAGAGTTCAGATAAAAACCCATATAACCAGAGAATGTTCTTTTCAACCAATGGTGCTGGAACAACTGGATATTTCCATGTGTTGGGTACCAGCCCCAACCCCGTATGTGGGTGCCCTTAATCCCAGCAGTGACGGGGGATTGAGAAAAGGAAATAAAGACAGAGACACAAGAGTAGAATTTACAGCATGGGTCCAGGGGACCAACGCAAGAGTGGGAACCGCATTGGCCCTGAGCTCTGGGCTCCAAACACTTTTATTATGTGGATAATCTCATTGATCTTATGGGCATGGAAAGGGAAGTGAAGGGGTAGGTAAGATGGAGCTGGGAGCACTTGCACTTGAGATCCTTCTAAGACATGCTAAACTAGTGCTCTGAGCATTTAAAGGCACTGAGATCCTTCTAACACATGCTAAACTAGTACTCTGAGTTTATCACTGATTGTTATCAGGGTGCTGCTGCATCAGAAGTATATATCTGACCACACCCAATACGTCAGGGGGCTTTTATCTCCAAGCATTGAGGACATAGAGCAATTAAAATCACTCCATATTCGGAGAACCTAGGCAGAGACTGAGGTGTTCCCTGGCTTTTCTCCTCCTTGCCAGCTCCCATCTGCAAAGACCCTTCCAGATCTGTGAGCAGAGGTCGTCTCCCTTCTCAGAGATCTTTGCACAAGCCCTCTTTAGGAAACCTTCATGCAGTCTCCATGTTGAGAAGGCATTCATGGGACCACAGCAGTATTCCCTGCTCTGCATCCACCCCTCGGTGTTCCCCGGTGTTACTGCGCTCTCACATGTTCTTTACCTTAGGCCTCCTGTTGCTGCTTGATTTCTAATTAACTGCACCAATAATATAGTTCAGTTCGGTGTATAAACTTCAGTGCACTGTGAGCCAATCAAGCTTATAGTTATTTAGCTATAATTAACATAGGTCTCCCCTGACCATCTTGACCCACACCATGAAATGGAACCCCTTACTTCATAACGTATAGAAAAGTTAACTCAGACTAGATCAATGACTTAAATATAAGAGCTTAAAGCTGCTGGGTATGGTGGCTCATGCCTGTAATCCTAGCACTTTGGGAGGCTGAGGTGGGTGGATCACCTGAAGTCAGGAGTTCAAGACCAGCCTGGCCATCATGGTGAAACCCCATCTTTAAAAAAATAATAAATAAAAATAAAGGAAGGCTGGGTGCGGTGGCTCACGCCTGTAATCCCAACACTTTGGGAGGCCGAGGTGGGTGGATCACGAAGTCAAGAGATCGAGACCATCCTGGTCAACATGGTGAAACCCCGTCTCTACTAAAAATACAAAAAAATTAGCTGGGCGTGGTGACGTGTGCCTGTAGTCCCAGCTACTTGGGAGGCTGTGGCAGGAGAATTGCTTGAACGTGGGCGTCGGAGGTTGCAGTGAGCCGAGGTCGCGCCACTGCACTCCAGCCTGGTGCCTGGTGACGGAGTAAGACTCTGTCTCAAAAACAAAAACAAAAAAAACAAAACCCGAGACCTGCCTGGGCCACATACTGAGACCTTGTTTCTAAAAAAAAAAAAAAAGAAAAACCCCTTGCCGGGCGTGGTGGCTCACGCCTGTAATCCCAGCACTTTGGGAGGCTGAGGTGGGCGGATCACCTGATGTCAGGAGTTCAAGATCAGCCTGACCAATATGGTGAAACCCCATCTTAAAAAATAAATAAATAAATAAAATAAAATAAATAAAGAAAAATAAAGAAAAAAAAAGCTTAAAGCTATAGAGTTCATAGAAGAAAACATAGAGGAAAATAATCATGACCCTGGATTTGGCAGTGGATTCTTAGATAGGACATAAAAAGCATGAGCAACAAAAGAAAAAGATAAAACTGGGCTGGGCTCGGTGGCTTATGCCTGTAATCCCAACAATTTGGGAGGCCAAGGTGGGTGGATCACCTGAGGTTGGGAGTTTCAGATCAGCCTGGCCAACATGGTGAAACCGCATCTCTACTAAAAATACAAAATTAGCTGGACATGGTGGTGGATGCCTGTAATCCCAGCTACTTGGGAGGCTGAGGCAGGAGAATCGCTTGAACTCAGGAGGCAGAGTTGCGGTGAGCCAATATTGCACCATTGCACTCCAGCCTAGGCAATGAGCAAAAACTGTCTCAAAAAAAAAAAAAAAAGAAAAAAAACTTTTGTGCATAAAAGAATGCTATCGAGAAAGTAAACAGATAACCTACAGAATAGGAGAAAATATTTGCAAATCATATTGTGTGATAAGAGTCTAGGATCCATAATGTATAAAGAACTCTTACAACTCACAGCAAAAGGACAAACAACCCAAGAGAAAATGGGCAAAATACTTGAATAGACATTCTCCAAAGAAGATAAACAAATGGCCAATTAACCCAGGAAAAGATGCTCAAAATCATTAGTCATTAGGGGAATGCAAATCAAAACCACAGTGAGACACCACTTCACACCTACTAAATGGTGTCCAAAAATGGAGAATAGTAAGTGTCGGTGAGAATGTGGAGAATTTGGAACTGCCATACATTGCTCTGGGGATGTAAATGGTGCAGCAGCTGTGGAAGACAGTTTGGCGCTTCTTTAAAAAGTTAAACATAGAGTTACGATATGACCCAAAAGAATTGAAAACAAGTTCAAAAAAACTTGTACATCTATGTTCATAGCAGCCATATTCACAATATTCCAAAGGTAGAAACACCCCAGATGTCTGTCAGCTGATGAATGGATAGACAAATTCTCTATATGTAATCAGTGGAACATTATTCACCTATAAAGAGGAATGAAGTACTGATTTCATGCGTCAACATGGATGAAGCTGGAAAACATTATGTTAAGTGGAAGATGCCAAACACAAAAAGGGCACATATTGTATGAGTCCATTTATAAAAAATGTCCAGAATAGGCAAATCCATAAAGACAGAAAGTAGAGTGGGTTAGACAGATGCCAGGGTCAGGAGTGAGGGAGGAAGAGGAAGTAGCTGCTCAATGAGTACAGGTTTTTGCTTTGTTTTGCTTTTGTTTTTTTTGAGACAGAGTCTCGCTCTGTCGCCAGACTGGAGTGCAGTGGCACGACCTCAGCTCACTGCAACCTCTGCGTCCCGGGTTCGAGCAGTTCTCCTGCCTCAGCATCCCAAGTAGCTGGGACTACATGTGCGCACCACCACACACAGCTAATTTTTGTATTTTTAGTAGAGACAGGGTTTCACCATGTTGGCCAGGATGATCTTGATCTCTTGACCTCATGATCCACCCACCTTGGCCTCCCGAAGTGTTGGGATTACAGGCGTGAGTCACCATGCCCGGCCTATTTGTACAACATTTTAAATGTACTAAATGCTATTGCATTGCACACCTTAAAATGGTTAAACGGGTGAATTTTACTACAATTTTTTAAAAGGGAGATTTTGTAAAAAAAAAAAAAAAAAATAACAGTTCTGCCTTCTGCCTAGGATGTAGAAAGCCAGAAAATAGCCTTGCTTCTACCCAGACAACAAGAAAAAGTTAGATAATCTAAAAAGTCATAACTTTCTTAAGCCTATCAGAGAGAAGAAATCATAGTGCAATCAATTAGTCTGAAAAAGAAACAGGCGCCGACAAGGAGAAATAGGATGCAAGTACTAGCTCAATCGTGGTAGAGCCTGGGAGGAAGATGGGGCCACTATACAACAGATAAGAATAATTCAGGCCGGGCGCGGTGGCTCACGCCTGTAATCCCAGCACTTTGGGAGGCCGAGGCGGGTGGATCACGAGGTCAAGAGATCGAGACCATCCTGGTCAACATGGTGAAACCCCATCTCTACTAAAAATACAAAAAAATTAGCTGGGCGTGGTGGCGTGCGCCTGTAGTCCCAGCTACTTGGGAGGCTGAGGCAGGAGAATTGCTTGAACCCGGGCGGCGGAGGTTGCAGTGAGCCCAAGTCGTGCCACTGCACTCCAGCCTGGCGCCTGGTGACGGAGTGAGACTCTGTCTCAAAAAAAAAAAAAAAAGGAATAATTCAGCTGAGTTTTTTTGTTTGTTTGTTTGTTGTTTTTAGATGGAGTCTCGCTCTTGTTGCCCAGGCTGGAGTGCAGTGATGCAATCTTGGCTCACTGCAACCTCTGCCTCCCAGGATCAAGTGATTCTCCTGCCTAAGACTCCTGAGTAGCTGCGATTAGAGGCGCCCACCACCGTGTCGGCTATTTTTTTAATTTTTGGTAGAGCCAGGGTTTCACCATGTTGGGCAGGCTGGTCTTGCACTCCTGACCGCAGGTGATCTCGCCTCCTTGGCCTCCCAAAGTGTTGGGATCACAGGCGTGAGCCACTGCACCCAGCCTGAGATGTTTAGTTATTTGCTAAAGGCTGAGAAGACAGTATAGGAACCTTGGGAGCCACAGACACAAGAGGAATTTGTACCCACTTGCAGATACTTTTTCATGACTACCAGGTGCTTATGAAAAGGTTGGTGTGACTGTGAGATATCATCTCACCCCAGTTAAAATGCCTTTTATCAAAAAAACATTTGACACAGCGGGCATGTGGGGAAAAAAGGATGCTAGTGAGGATTCAGAGAAAGGGGTATACTTACTATACACTGTTGGTGGGCATGTAAATTAGTATAGTTACAATAGAAAACAATGTGGATATTCCTCAAAAAAGTACAAATAGAACTTCCATATGATCCAGCAATTCCACTGCTGGGTGTATATCCAAAAGAAAGGAAATCAGTATGTCAGAGAGGTGCCTGCATTTCCATGTTTATTGCAGCACTATTTCCAATAGCCAAGGCTAGTCATAGTGGCTTGTGCCTGTAATCCCAGCACTTTGGGAGGCTGAGGCAGGAAGATTGCTTGAGCTCATGAGTTCGAGATGAGCCTGGGCAATGTAGTGAGATCTTGTCTCTACTAAAAATAAAATTAGCTGGATATGGTGGCACATGCTTGTAGTGCCAGCTACTTAGGAAGCTGCAGTGGAAGGATAGATTTAGCCTGGGAGATAAAGGCTGCGGTGAGCTATGATTATGCCACTGCACTCCATCTTGGTGACAGAGTGAGATCCTGTCTCAAAACAAAACACCAGATAAACAAAAACACAATAGTCAAGATATGGAATTCATTGAAGTGTCCATCAACAGATGAGTGGATAAAGAAAATAAATATATATATATATATGCAATGGAATATTATTATTTAGCTATAACAAAGCATAAAATCCTGTCTTTTGAAGCAGCATGAATGGAGCTGGAGATTATTATGTGAAGTGAAATAAGCCAGGCACAGAAAGACAAATACCACATGTTCTCTACTAGTATGTGGAGATAGTTGATTGGTAGTAACTGGAGACTGGGAAGGCTGGGGGGGCGGTGATGGAGAGGTTGGTAAGTGGATACAAAAATACAATTAGATAAAAGGAGTAAGATCTAGTGTTTGATAAGGTAGTAGGGTGATTATAATTTATTGTATAGTTTGAAATTGCTAGGCTGGGCGTGGTGGCAAGTGCCTATAATCCCAGCCACTTGAGGCACAAAAATTGCCTGAACCCAGGAGGCAGAGGTTGCAGTGATCTGAGATAATGCCACTGCACTCCAGCCGGGGTGACAGAGTGAGACTCTGTCTCAAAAAGCAAAAACAAAGCCAAAAATGAAATAGCTAGAAAAATTGGGATGTTTTAACATAAAGAAAAGATAAATGTTTGAGGTGACTCGATCTGATCATTAAACATTGTATGCATGAATCAAAATAACATGAGCCAGGCATGGTGGGCTCATTCTTATAATCTCAGCTACTTGGGAGGCTGATGTGGGAGGATTACTTGAGTCCAGGAATTTGAGACCAGCCTGGGCAACATAATGAGACCTCATCTTAAAAAAAATATATATATTATATACACAAATATACAATATATATATTTATATATAAAAAAATATATATGTCACATGTAATCTAAAAATATGTACAACTAACATGTATCAGTTTAAAAATTAATAAAATATGGTTTTGGGTAAAAAAAGATTGGTCTTGGGGATAGAGTCTAAAGAAACCTTCCCTCCCTCCCTCCTTCATGGAGGAAGGGAGCAGCTATTTGCCTCCCTTCCCTCTGTGGAAGGGAAGAAAATCCTGTTGACCCCTCCGTCTCTGCTCTAGGCAAAAGTGAAGACCCATTACAGCTAGTGGGGATGGAAAAGGAAAAAGAATACTCTACTTTGGCAGAGGAGCAGGAAACTATCTTGGATTCAGATTATAAGAGGTCGGCTACCACAGGGGGAGGGACAGGATCACTGAGAAAACACCACTTAAAAACTGGGGCTGCATCAGGACAACAGAGAAGCACTCCTCATCCCCCACCACCAAGGGAGCAAACACTGTTTAATCAGCAGCAGTGGACTGCTTCTGAGGGAGGAAATAGCATACAGAGACTAACAGGCATAGGCACATGAGGAAAGCCTACAGCTGAGGGAGGGGAAGGGACATCGAGGAACAACCCTCCAGCAACCAGCTGTCCCTAAACCTAACTCTAGAAGACTTGGAAAATGGTGGTGCACTGAAGGTAACCTTAGCAAAAATCTCAATCCCAGTTCAGCTTCTGATCAAATTAACTCAACTGCCCCCACTGATGGCCTGGAAGAACAAACACTGTGCCCATTTCTAGACAGATATTTTTACCTCTGTCTCTCCTGTCTTAACACATGTCTGGCATTCAGGAAGAAATTATGAGGCACCCACAACAGCAAGAGAAAAACCAAGCCACAGTGAAGAGCGAAAGCGATTAACAGAACAAACTCAAATATGACAAGGATGTTGAAACCATCAGACAAGAAATGTAAAGTAACTATGACTCATATGTTAAAGGCTGTAGTGAAAATGTTAATAACATGCACATACAGGTGAGGAAGATTCAACTATCTGCTGTTTATAGGAAACCCACTATAAACATAATGGTATAAATGGATTTAAAAATAGAAAATGGCTTTTTTGCTGCATCTACTGCGAGAATGAAGACGATTCTCAACAATCAGACTGTCAGCATTCCAAAAAATGCTGATACTACTCCTAAGGGACGCACAGTTATTGTAAAGTGCGCCAGAGGAACCCTGCGGAGGGACTTCAAACACATCGGTGTAAAACTCAATCTTCTTGGAAAGAAAAAAAAGAGGCTCTGGGTTGACAAATGGTGGGGTAACAAAGGAACTGACTACCGTTTGGACTATTTGTAGTCATGTACAGAACATGATCAAGGGTGTTACACTGGGCTTCCATTACAAGATGAGGTCTGTGCATGCTCACTTCCCCATCAACATCATTTTTTTTTTGTTTGTTTGTTTGTTAAATACTTTCATGTTAAATACTTTCAGCCACCCAGAAAACAACATCAATGTGATTATTCAGGAGAATGGGTCTCTTGTTGAAATCTAAAATTTCTTGGGTGAAAAATACATCCACAGGGTTCGGATGAGACCAAGTGTTGCTTGTTCAGTATCTCAAGCCCAGAAAGATGAATTAATCCTTGAAGGAAATGACATTGAGCTTGTTTCAAATTCAGTGGCTTTGATTCAGCAAGCCACAACAGTTAAAGATACCCGGAAATTTTTGGATGGTATCTATGTCTCTGAAAAAGGAACTGTTCAGCAGGCCGATGAATAAGATCTAAGAGTTGTCCAGCTACGGAAACAAGCTGCCGGATGATTCCTAAGACCTACTTGTGATATTTAAAGGATGCAATAAAAGACCTATTGATTTGGGAGGAAAAAAAAGTGGAAAGATGGATAAAGATATATCATGGAAATGCTAATCAAAAGAAAGCTGGTGTGGTTTTATTAGTATCTGATAAAGTATACTTGAGAACAAGGAATATTTCCAGGTATAAACGTAATACATAATTATAAAGAGGTGAATTTACCAAGAAGACATAATAATCCTAAATGTGGGTATACCTAATAACAGCTTTGAAATATATGAAGCAGGCCATGCACTGTGGCTCATGCTTGTAATCCCAGAATTCTGGGAGGCTGAAGCAGGAGGATCACTTGGGCTCAGAAGTTTGAGATAAGCCTGGGCAACATGGTGAGACCCTGACTCTACAAAAAATTTAAAAAATTAGCCAGGTGTGGTGGCGGATGCCTGAACTCCTAGCTACTTGGGAGGCTGAGACAGGAGGATCACTCAAGTCCAGGAGTTGGAGGCTGCAGTGAGTGATGATCACACCACTGCACTCCAGCCTACTACTGTGAGTTTGAGACCAGCCTGGCCAACATGGTGAAACCCTGTCTCTACTAAAAACACAAAAATGAGCTGGGTGTGGTAGCAGGTGTCTGTAATCCCAGCTACTTGTGAAGCCTGTAATCCCAGCACTTTGGGAGGCCAAGGTGGGAGGATCACTTGAGGCCAGGTGTTCAAGACTACCCTCGCCAATATAGCAAGACCCCATCTCTTAGAAAAAGAAAAATCCCCAAATCTTAGATATAGACTTCATAAAATATGTGCAATAACTATACTGAGAACTATAAAACAAGGATGAAATAAATATTTAAATAAATGGGGAGATATGTATTATGTTTATGGATTGGAGTACTCAACATTGTTAAGATGTTCTGTTCTGGCCGGGCATGGTGGCTCAAGCCTGTAATCCCAGCGCTTTGGGAGGCCAAGGCGGGTGGATCACGAGGTCAAGAGATCGAGACCATCCTGGCCAACATGGTGAAACCTCGTCTCTACTAAAAATACAAAAATTAGCTGGGCATAGTGGCATGTGCCTGCAGTCCCAGCTATTCGGGAGGCTGAGGCAGGAGAATTGCTTGAACCTGGGAGGTGGAAGTTGCAGTGAGCTCAGATCACGCCACTGCACTCCAGCCTGGCACCTGGTGAGAGAGCGAGACTCTGTCTCAAAAAAAAAAGACAAAAGATGGCCTGTTCTTCCCCAAATAATCTATATAGGTTCAATGCAGTGCCAGTGAAAATCCTACCATGCTTTTGTAGATATAAACAAGCTGATTCTAAAATTTACATGCCCTTGGTGATGTCCCACAGCTTTTGAAAATAAAATAAAATAAAACAAAATTTACATGAAAGAATAAGGGGACTAGAATTAACTGCCCTCCCAATCCAAATGGTGAAAAAGATGAACAATGCAGTTGGTGGACCACACTGTCTGATATCAAAACTAAATGTAAAGTTAGGGTGATCAAGACAGTGTAGTATTGGTGAATTGGTAGATACATAGATGAATGGAGCAGAAATGCAAATCAAAACCACACTGAGATACAATCTCACTCCAGTTAGAATGGCAATCATTAAAAAGTCAGGAAACAACAGATGCTGGAGAGGATGTGGAGATATAGGAATGATTTTACACTGTTGGTGGGAGTGTAAATTAGTTCAACCATTGTTGAAGACAGTGTGGTGATTCCTCAAGGATCTAGAACCAGAAATACCATTTGACCCAGCAATGCCATTACTGGGTATATACTCAAAGGATTATAAATCATTCTACTATAAAGACACATGCACATGTATGTTTACTGTGGCACTGTTCACAATAACAAAGACTTGGAACCAACCCAAATGCCCATCAGTGATAGACTGGATAAAGAAAATGTGGCATATATGCACCATGGAATACTATGCAGCCATAAAAAAGGATGAGTTCAGGCCTGGCGCAGTGGCTCATGCCTGTAATCTCAGCACTTTGGGAGGCAGGAGTGGGCAGATCACGAGGTTAGATTGAGACCATCCTAGCTAACATGGTGAAACTCCGTCTCTACTAAAAATACAAAAATTAGCCAGGCGTGGTGGCATGCGCCTGTAGTCCCAGCTACTCGAGAAGCTGAGGCAGGAGAATTGTTTGAACCTGGGAAGTGGAGGCTGCAGTGAGCTGAGATCGCATCATTGCACTCCATCCTAGGCAACTAGGAAGACTCCTTCTCAAAAAAAAAAAAAGAGGATGAGTTCATGTCCTTTGTGGGGACGTGGATGAAGCTGGAAACCATCATTCTCAGCAAACTAACACAGGAACAGAAAACCAAACACTATATGTTCTCACTCATTAGTGAGAGTTGAACAATGAAAACACATGGACACAAAGAGGGGAATATCATACACCAGGGTAGCGGGAGTGGGTACTAGGGGAGGGATAGCATTAGGACAAACACCTAATGTAGATGGTGGGTTGATGGGTACAGCAAACCATGATACATTACACCCATGTAACAAACTTGCACATTCTGCACTTGTACCCGAGGACTTAAAGAAAGAGAAAGAAAAAAAGAAAAAGAAAGAAAGAAAAAAAGAGAGAGAAAGAAAGAAAGAAATAAAGAAAAGAAACCTGTGTTAAAGACCATGGCATCGACACTAGATCTTAAGTTGCTAAGAGTTAAAGTAGGTTCTGTACCTTTTAGACTGGGAGGATAAGCCTCTTGGGATCTGAGTGTCTAAGGCTGCTTTGCTTCTGTGGTTCTTGTTCCTATCAGTTTTTCTTTCTTTTTTTTTTTTTTTTTTTGAGACAGAATCTTGCTCTGTCACCGGGCGCCAGGCTGGAGTGCAGTGGCGTGATTGTGGCTCACTGCAACTTCTGCCTCCTGGATTCAAGCAATTCTCCTGCCTCAGTCTCCCAAGCAGCTGGGACTACAGGCAAATGCCACCACGCCCAGCTAATTTTTGTATTTTTTGGTAGAGACGGGGTTTCACCATGTTGGCCAGGATGGTCTCAATCTCTCGACCTTGTGATCCACCCGCCTCAGCCTCCCAAAGTGTTGGGATTACAGGCGTGAGCCACCGCACCCAGCCGATTTTTCTTTTTATGAATCACACAAGTATTCTCTATTACAGACCTCCAAAAATTAAATATTGGCAGAGTCCACAGCTCCTGCTGTGTGTCTACCTTGCCTCGGCTGCAATGTTGCCAGGTTTCTCTATTCTTTTTTGATCTTTAGCAGTGACCTATCATATTAGTTGCTGTTCCCCTACTATGAGTGAGCAATGATGAGTCCTCGTGATAGTGTCCATGTGCGAAGCAGTTCTCGTCCTAGTGTATCATAGCATGTGGACATGGTGTTTGGCAAGGGTATGAGAGCTGTGAGCTGTGACCTCAGGCAGCTTTGTTCTCCTGGGACATTTTGAATAAGTGCAGATGGGTGATTTGGAGCAAATGAATGTTCTAACCACAGAGTCTCTTTCTGATTGTAGAGTTGCCTCACTCACAGAGCTCTCCAACTGTCAGCAGCACCTGTACTAAAGTGCTCTATTTCACTGACCAGTCACTTACGCCCTTCATGGTCAATATACCAAAGAGGTGAGATTCTGGGATCATTGTATTTCTCTATAAAAAAAAAAAAGGAAAAGAAGGCAGAACCTCATTAGTTACTGCCCATATGAGCAGGTGAAAGGTGTTTGAGAAGCACTAGAGTGAGATCTCACTATAGTGAGATCAGCCACAGAGAGAGAGATTTTAGTTTCAGCTTTGCCACTGTTCAGTGGTATCTTAAGGGACAAGTCATGATCTACGGCTAGATACAGGTAAAATAATAGTACTTTCAATCCTGAAAACTATGCAAATATTGCTCTGCATTTGGAAAAATCGTTTTTGTGTGTGTGTGTTCAAAATAGCTCCTGCTGATAGCAATGGATTGCAGCCTGGCACTCACTCCAAGACTATGACTAATTGATCTTTGTTGCTATTCAATGACTGCAACTAATCCCTATTGAGAAATTATGTCAAAAGCCTTCCAAAAATTCAATTAATGTACTTCCTTTTAAGGGAAATGGTTTTCAAATAAAGAAATTTAAACTCTGCAACCGACTATTGAGAGAGGCTATAGGATTTTCCTTTCCTAGAGAGTCTGTTTATTTAGTCTGGGTTAGAAGCCAGCTTCCTAAAGATAGAAGGATAAAGATGGTGATACTTGATTTGATTGTACCATCTTAGAGAATTAGGATATTGTAGCAAAGAAAATCAAGAGAACTTTGATGTATTTGTGGTTATTCAACAGATTTGATTTCAGGGACTTTCTGTCTTATTTCCAGAGAACAGTGATTTGGCTCCTGAAGCAATAAATTGATTTTAAATTCTCATATCACCCCATATTTAATACTGTTTTTTCCCTAGTGGTGACTGGTTCTCCAGTCTCTGCTGTTTTAGAGTCATTTGGGGTATCAGGGGCAGTGACCTAATGAGAGGCTATTTCTTCTTATTGACTTTGGCAGGGGGCTGGGTTTAAAGTTGACATCTTATCTTTCCAGCTATTGATCAGCAGTCTATTTTAGTGCTCTCTCCCTGTGTTGCAGGTTGGAGGAGGTGACACTAAAGGATTTTAAAGCAGCTATTGATCGGGAAGGGAATCACCGGTATCACTTCAAAGCACTGGATCCTGAGTTTGGCACTGTCAAAGAGGAGGTAAAGAATCTGTGGAGAGTCTGGATGGTATTATTGGTCCTTTCTGAATCCTGATGACTTCTGTTCAAGCACTCGTGTCCAGAAGTACATGAGTTCCTTGACCAAGTCAGAGGAATTTGCCAGAGCCTCAGACCATGGTCTGATTACTCTTAGACAGGTGGTCATAGAATAGCCCAAGATGCTGATAGGTTCTTTAGTTGTAGGACTTCATCATTTGACCAAGAACTTGGATAGAATTTTTATTTTAAATTATTTTGCTAGGGAAAATAAAGAACCTTAGACAATAAAATAATTTTCCATCTGTAGCCAAATCTTACCTAACTTCTTGCTTCCTATGTAGAGCAAAATAAACAGGCATGAATATGTGGAACTATGTATTATGTGGTGGTAGTTTCTCATAATGAAATCAAGGAACTTCTAGAGTGTCATCTATGCTTACGCCCAACTCCTTGAATATTTTCTTAGTCTATGCAACTCTGTAAATCCATTTGTCAAATATAGACTTTTTGGGGGGAAGACAGTTCTGGGTTATATAGTATTACAAGTATGTTCATTCTGGGTTATATAGTATTACAAGTACATTCATTGCAGTTACAGAATGAAAAAAGTTATAGAAAAAGGCCAGACGCGGTGGCTCACGCCTATAATCCCAACAGTTTGGGAGGCTGAGGCGGGAGGATCACGAGGTCAGGAGATTGAGACCATCCTGGTCAACATGGTGAAACCCCATCTCTACTAAAAAAAAAAAAAATTAGCTGGGTGTGGTGGCGTGCACCTGTAGTCCCAGCTACTCAGAGGCTGAGGCAGGAGAATTGCTTGAACCTGGGAGGCGGAGGTTGCAGTGAGCCAAGATCATGCCACTGCACTCCAGCCTGGTGCCTGGCGACAGAGAGAGACTCTGTCTCAAAACAAAAAAAAAGGTAAAATTTTATTTTGTAATCATTTTCTCAGTGAATGTTTTAATAACCTTGTTTTATTACTGGCTTAGGAGATGAGTTGGATGGATTAATGAAGATAACTGCAGCTGAGAAATATATTAAGATCAATCTTTTTTCCCATGCTTTCTTTACAATGCCTGGTACCTAAATTTTCCACTTTCTCATTTTAAAAATACTTACACTATTTCTTTCCTCTAAGAAGCCCAAAGTACTTTGTGATTGGTAATTTATTAATTCTTACAAATCTCTATTAGCAAAGTAGTATGAGGGATTTTTTTTTTTTTTTTTTTTTTTTTTTTTTTTTTTTTTT
>PVKV010029892.1:0-23006 GCA_004027835.1 Alouatta palliata | reverse complement strand
ACTTTTAAAAGGAACTTTTCTACTTCCCACACACTCCCTTGTTTGGAGCAAGGAGAGATAGATTCTTCCTCTAAGACCTTTCCTCCCCTCTGTAGCCTAGGCTGTAGACGTCTTTCCCTAAGCACCGTCCCCTATACCACCTCTCTACATTAGTTCAGCCCTGGATAAGCCACAACTGTAGGTATCTCTGCTACTCAAATAAGGTTGAAGCAAGAGGCCAGGACAATGAGGATGGTGAGCAGGAGTGGATGAGGATGCCAGAGTCTTGTGGCCAGAAAGAACCCTCAAGGCCACTGAGCTTGGCTTCCCATCATAACTATTTCTTGCATGCCCCATGTTCTTTCCCACCATCATCCCCACCATCATTGTCTCCTTCCTGAACCTTTGCTATTACCTCCCCACCAGCAGGTCTGCCACCCACAGTCATTCGGGCCATGCCCTGTTGGAGGATACCAGACCTGAGGGTGAAAAGGGCTGAAATGCAACCACATACGTCTGGCCCAGATAAGCCCTGCATCTGTCGAGGAAAGGCTTTTTTTTTTTTTGAGACAGAGTCTCACTGTGTCCCCCAGGCTGGAGTGCAGTGTCGCAATCTTGGCTCACTGCGACCTCCGTCTCCTGGGTTCAAGCAATTCTCCTGCCTCAGCCTCCCAAGTAGCTGGGATTACAGGCACACGCCACCATGCCTGGCTAATATTTTTAGTATATTTGGTAGACACAGGGTTTCACCATGTTGGCCAGGCTGGTCTCGAACTCCTGACCTCATGATCTGCCCGCCTCAGCCTCCCAAAACGCTGGGATTACAGGGGTGAGCCACCATGCCCAGCCAAAAGACTCTTGTCATGCCTTGGTCTCCCCACAGAGGGTACCTATTTCAAATTCACGTGTGTGCACAATGCCGGGCTCGGCCAACTGATCTCCCCATATCCAGCCTTGCCTTTGCTACTCTCCCCATCCCATCTGCTACACCCCAAATCCATCCTCCACACAGCAGAGTGGTCTTTCAGAAAGCACTCATCTGACCATATCACTCATCTGCTTAAAAGCCTTTAAGAACCCCTCATCGCCCTCAGCATCGATTCCAAACTCTTCACCTGGTCTTGTGAAACTCTCTATGATGGCTGACCTGACTCGCAGCCCCTCCCTTCTCCTGTCCCCCAACACTCATGCCATAGCTAAACTGAACTTTCCACTTTTCCATATGGCAGATGTGGCTCTCTTAGTCTCCCCTCCCCACATTTGCACATGCTGCCTCCTCTACTTGAAATGCCTTCTCCTCCACATCCCTTTGCTTGGCTAACTGTTGTCCATACTATACGTCTCAGCTTATACAAACCCGCCTCAGGAGGTCTTGTTCTAAGAAGGTTAATGTGGATTTTTTTTTTTTTTTTTTTTCTTGAAACTGAGTCTTGCTCTGTCTTCAGGCAGTGGTGCAATCTTGGCTCACTGAAACCTTCGCCTCCCAGGTTCAAGTGATTCTCCTGCCTTAGCCTCCTGAGTAGCTGTGATGCCCAGCTGATCTTTTTTTTTTTTTTAGTAGAGATGGGGTTTCACCAAGTTGGCCAGACTGGTCTCCATCTCTTGATCTCATGATCCGCCTGCCTCAGCCTCCCAAAGTGCTGGGATTACAGGCATGAGCCACTGCACCCGGCCAGTGTGGAGTTTTTAAAAGCATCATTTAATCAGAGTTGTTGTTTAGCTAAGGGTTATGACCCATAAGCAACCTGGAAATTTCATTTATTGGTTACAACCAGCATTTTTTAAAAGATGAAATTGAGTAGAAGAAAATAGAATAAAGAATACCAGAGTGAATTTCACTGCATTTGGTGAAACTGTTGAAATTGCATATGTGTGCACACGTGTGCCCTGGGTTGTGATATACAGTGTCTCTCACTGTGGATAATGGTCCAAATCTTTGGAAGCCACAGCTGCAGGTGTCTTGCTCCCCAGCCCAGGCTGAGAATGATTGCTTTACTTTTTCAGGGCTCCTAGAGTCATGGAATTGTTGACTGAAGTAAATGATCAGAATGGGAAGGAAGGCAGCTGCTCGCACTCCTTCTGGTTCCAAACGGTAGCTGCCGCTGAAGTGCTCTGACTATGCCCACGTTGTGTTTCTGAGGCTTCCGCCTCCTTTGACAACTACCACTTCCAGGTTCTCAGCCCTCCCCCTACACACCCAGCCTATAGAATTTGTTTAGGAGATGTTCGTGGCCCAGATGTGTGTCTGTGGGCTGGTGAGTGTCTTGCAAGTACGTCACAGGGCAACTACTTTAAAAAACGGGATGACTCTCAGATGGCGACGATAGAAGCTGTCTTCAGCTGCCAAATTTCATTGTACCCCAACCACGAAGTTCTTGTAGGATCTACTCTTGGCAGGTAGCTCATACTTGGCCTTCATGTCCCCACTGTAGCCTGTGACTGAGAGGCCCTGCTGGGTAGCCAACATGATGTATACCTTGCTTCAGATCCAGGTCCACTGGCTCCCTGAGAACAGCACTTAGCAGACTCCCACGAACAAGGACATTCATCTTTGTCAGCCCCAATGAACCACATTTGTCAGACAGGAACCAGAGAGCAGCTGTGTTGGAGGGAGACAAATCACTTAATCCAAGCCTCCTGATGTGGCAGCCCCTGGCACAAAGGAGATCATGGCATTTAACTATGGAGGGGCCTGGAGAACTCACGTGGGGGGAGGGCTGATTGCCCTCAACTCTTCCTATCAGGAGTGAGTGTGTGAGTTGCCTAATGGCAGTGTGTGCACTGGCTGGTGTTTCTCTCCTGGATGCTTCACTTGGCTCCGGGGATGTACACCCTGCAGATGCCTGGGCAGGAAGAGAGAGACAGGAGGTAGCAGCCTCTGTTCCCAGCCTGATGCAGGGCCTAGAAAAATGACTGTGTTCAGTGTCATCTCTTCTGGTCTCACCAAGTTGCTCCCATTTAAGTGTTTACGAAAGACTCTTAGATCCAAGGGACAGAAACCCATCCCCAGTGAACTCAGGCCAGAGGGGATGAATTGACTCATGGACTGTGAGGTTGAACAGCTGTGCTGACACCAAGGTAGGGGTGCAGCTGGGCTCATGAACAAGGGCATCCAGGAACTCATACATGATCTGCCACCTTTGCCATCTCTCCATGCTTCTCTCGGTATGCTGGCTTTGTTCTCTCTCCCTGTAGACAGGCTTCCTCCTTCACAGGGAAATTTTGACATTGACAGCTCTCAAATTTTACCTCTTAGGGCTCCCACCACTGGAAAGGTTGATAGATGCTTTTGTTGGCCCCAAACTGAAGAGAGAGAGAAGGAAAAAATATCCTCCCAGGAAAGAGCTCTGAGCTCTGATCGGCCATTTCAGGGCAATTGGCAACACAGTCATACATGGCATGAGAGGTAGAGTCACCAAGGGCAGTTCCCATGTGAACCACATGGCTGGAATCAGAGAGGAACAGTTATTGGAAAAAGGTGGGAGTCCTCAGCAGACATGCCCACTTTGATGGCCTTTGCCCTCACTTCCCCCAAATCCATATCCAACTCAGCTCCTTCTTCTCTGTAACTACTTTCAGGTCCAGAGGAAGAAACCCACTCCTTTCCCTGAAGACACTGCAGAGAATAAGGTCCGGCGGAATGAGTGAGGTTTTATAATGCTGCCTCCTACCAATCCAATTTTCAGGGCTATGTGTGACATTCAGAAGTGGCACCAGGACAAATACTGGGCTTGCCAGGTAGTTTTACTTTGTTGATTTTGACAGTCAAATACCCGTGAAGCCAGGATTCTGGTGGACTTAGCATATTTACTAAGCTGCTCCTAATCTTCAGCAGCCCTGGGTACTCAGATACACCCAACAGAATAAGAATTGTACTTTTGAATGACAGTTCACTAACACAGTTGGCAAAAGCACTTCACATTCATTTTCTCAGTGCTTTCAAATTTTTTCCACCATGAACCTCAGTAAAAACTACATCTCAGGAACAAAACAATACATTTTGCCTCATGATCCAGTACACAAATATTTTTACAAAACTAAGTTTCAAAAAATCATACCTACCCTTACTAGAATGATAAGCTTTGATGTTTTTAAATTATGTTCTTTCTTTTCTATTCTATTTTTATAATGTCACTCAAATTTTTTCATGACTAAACCTACATTTTGATGAACATGTACAGCCTCATTTATTCTCTCCACATTATTATCCTCATTGAGCAGTCATCTTTATAGCAAGAGCTCCATAAAGAATGTACCTTCTGGATGCCAGACCCTCATCTAGGCTTTTTATATGTGATCCCACTTAATACTCTCAGTACTGATTTTGATAACTGATACTCAGATTCCTTATCTGAGGATTGTTTTTATTGCATGGATAAGGAATCTGAGGCTCAGTTATTAACATCAGATGTTAAACCATTAAATGGCAACACTGAAACCCATCAGACTATGAAACTCTTACTATCACCACCTGGCTCTCCAAGACTTGGTAAGCCCCTAAGAAAAATCATATGCTGGGTAGATTGAAGATGACTACAAGGTCTTTGATACTCCTCCCATGACAGGTGGGGCCTACTCTTCATCCTCTTAAATCTGGGCTGGTCTTAGTGATCTGCTTAACCAACCAAATGTGGTAGAATGGATGTACTAAGACTACTGACAGTACATCAGAAGAAGCCTTGGAACATCTCCCTGGGTTTCTTGGGCCTTCTCTCTAGGTGCCTTGGGCCATCATTTGAGAAGTTCAGCTGCCCTGAAACCACTATTCTGAAGCAAAAATGTGTGTATCCTCTGGTCAACAGTCCCAGCTCAGTTCAGCTTTCCAGCTGTCTCCAGAAAGAAGCCAGGTATATGAGCAAAGATGTCTTGACCAAGCCAGACTAACCCAGGTGAAACAGAAGAATCACCCAGCTGAGCCCTGCCCTAATTCCTTACCCACATAATTATGAGACATAGTAAATTAGTTACCTGTCTTAAGCCATTAAGTTTTGGATATTTTGCTTACAGCAATAGATTGCCTGAACATAAGCTTCAAGAGCTCCAAACCACCATCAGCTTCCAGCAGAAAGTCTCTTGGGAGTGTGTGCCTTTTCTCTCTGCAACTCATGGTAGATTGGGTGAAGTTTCAACCCCACCGTAAGAATCCTGCTGAAAATGTGCTAAGGCCACTCCCTACCACCTTCCTGCCCCTTCTCTGCTGCTGAGGCTTCAAGTAAAGATTCTTTATTCTATGAGTAAGAAGATGCACTCAGTGAGGACTTTGAAGTCTTTCCCACCCCATCCTGTACATGTTAATCTCCCCCATGGGTCACTAGCCTGAAGCATGGGTGACTTTCAGACAGCAGGTATCTGCCAACTGAGAGGGAAAATGTGCCAGGCATGAAAGTGGGGATAAATAATAGAAAAGTATTTTCTTGCATTTCTACATGAGTTTCAGGGTATCCTGACAGACAGCACAGGGAGGCAGAAAAACAGCCCTGATATCAAAAAGCTTTTCTTCTTGAAAGGAAGCTTTGTAGCAATGGTGCCCAACACCATACATTGAAAGAAAAAAGGAACCCCAGGCAAACAACACCCCCTGGAGAATGTACTGTTTGGATGGGGTTGGGGAGGTAGAGGGTAGTGG
The DNA here is from genome assembly GCA_004027835.1 of Alouatta palliata. NCBI lineage: Eukaryota > Metazoa > Chordata > Mammalia > Primates > Atelidae > Alouatta > Alouatta palliata. The sequence continues at coordinate 17,401 of PVKV010029892.1, read as the reverse complement.
AGGAGAGGTGCAAAAACTGTTTGTTAATATTTACTCAAATTAATAAGATGTTGAGCAACAGCTTCTATACAAAAGCCACAGTTAAAATTAGTAAGTAGTTCATCCTGTTCTAACAATTTGGAATAATTAATTTCCACACTTGGGTTTTTTTTCCATAAGCAGTAATTAAAGAGAAATATTATATACCTGTACCTGTTTTTCACTGTTGGCTTACCACAGTAAGTAAATCCAATCTTTTATTGATGAGGAGAGATGCATGTTGGGAATCTGTAGGAAGAGCATCAAAACCCCTCCAGCCTTCCCTTGAGACATGTGAGAAATCTCAAATTATTAAACCATATGGAGTCCATACTGCTAGCGGGCTGTTCCCACTGCAGGGATGAGGCCTAATTTCTAATTTCCTTCTGACTTTCAGCTCCTCTGAAGGTTTCAGGGCTGTTGAAGGAGTGAGGCTTGTCTGCCGAGTAAGGAGACTGCTGTGAATTGGTTACCCAGAAGACAAAGTCAGAGCTGATTTCTGCGTACTCTTTCTGCTGCCTTCTCACTGGGCTTGGATTCTCTGCCTCCTCAATGAGTGTGTCAGAAATGGCCCCAGCGAGGACTGACCAAGTTCAAGTTCAGAGGCTCCTGGTGCCCTCTGTGGACTCTAGCCATCTCTAACCAGCTTATCTGTCTTTGTCCTCAGACAAAGGGCTTCAGCCACACTGTTAAAGGGAGGCCAGAGCTGGAAGAAACAGGAGAGCTAATATTTGTATAGCACTTCACAGTTTATTCTTTACAGTTTTCATGCTCTTTATGCAAAGTTACTTTGTTCTCCAGCTAAATCCCAGCAGGGATCCTGCAACTGCTGCTGCTTGCAAATTCTCATTCCTGCCCTTGGTCTCTGATGCTGCCCTACAACTCAGGCACCCTGGACAAACAGATGCCATGGCGAGGAACACCCTGCCCCTCCTTGAACTCCAGTGGGTTTTGTTCCTGGAAATGGGCTGTGCATCAAAATAATGCAGGTAGCCTCTGGTATATCACTCAGGTGGGAACAAAGATAATTAGAGGCAATGGGCCCTGATGGAGGACTTGGAGTATACCTTTTCTTTTTTTTTTTTTTTTTGAGACAAAGTCTTGCTCTGTCACCCAGGCTGGAGTCCAATGGCACTATCTCGGCTCACTACAACCTCTGCCTACTGTCTTCAAGTGATTCTTCCACCTTAGCCTCCCAAGTAGCTGGACCTACAGGTGCCCGCAGCACGCTCGGCTAATTTTTTGTATTTTTAGTAGAGATGGGGTTTCACCACATTGTCCAGGCTGTTCTTGAACTCCTGACCTCAAGTGATCCACCTGCCTTGGTTTCCCAAAGTGCTGGGATTATAAGCTTGAGCTACTGTGCCCCGCCGAAGTATGCCTTTTCTTAGACACAAACATGAGCATTGTTTATTCAGCTCCAAATGATACAACTTGGGCTGACAAGTAAACATACGTCCCACAGACCCCACAGTGACTGGTTGTGCACCTACCACACCGACATGTAATTTAACTTACTGCCTACAACCCTCGCTCAACTGTGAGCTGTGTGAGGCCAGGAAACCATCTTGCTCACTATCCAATGCCTTATATTGGGGCATAGGAGAGTTGCCCTGTAATGAATTGGTAAATTAACAACTGGGGATTTGACAACCTTCTTTCTGAGCTGGAGCATTCTGTACTAAGACCTCCTTGTGACTTCTAACCCAGTTACTGCAGGGAAAGGGAGAGGGGGCTAAGCCCAAGGGGTCTGGACTGCTTAGAATTCTTGCTTAGGTCACCAGGAGCATAGCTACCCCTGCTGATGCTCCCCTATTCCGTCTGGGGTCCTAATTCTTGGGATTTCCTTCTAAGTAGCAATGTCAGAAAGGATTGTAGAAGACACAAGGTAAATAAGTGCCTGCACAGTTTATTACTTCCAGCGACTTGACTAGGATTGGAGGGAGAGGCACCAGGTCCCTAGAACCCTGGAGGTACCCAGCTAAAGTCACCCTGTAGAGGTGCGCTCTTCTTCTTAATGACATCATTCTTTGTGGCACCCTCCCTCCTAAACTCCATAAACTCCATAACATCCCACTGTCTTGGCTTAACTGTGGTGGACCATGATTTTCATTTGATTTTTTTTTTTTTTTTTTTTTTTTTTTGAGATGGAGTTTTACTCTTATCGCCCAGGCTGGAGTGCAATGGTGCAATCTCTTCTCACTGCAACCACCACCTCCTGGGTTCAAGCAATTCTCCTGCCTCAGCCTCCTGAGTAGCTGTGACTACCAGAGTGCACCACCCTCCTGGCTAATTTTGTATTTTTAGTAGAGATGGGGTTTCACCATCTTGGCCAGGCTGGTCTCAAACTCCTGACCTCAGGTGATCTGCCCACCTCTGCCTCCCAAAGTGCTGGGGTTACAGGCGTGAGCCACCATGCCTGGCCGGTGCTACAGACTTAAACAATCAGATCTCAGGATAACTCACTCCCTATTGTGAGAACAGCACCAAAGGGGAACTCTGCCCCATGATCCAATCACTTCCCACCAGGCCCCACCCGCAACATTGAGGATTACCCTTTGCTCTGAGATTCGGGCATGGACACAGACCCAAACCACATCACTGTGTAATAGTTACTCCTTGTCGTAGGCAGAATAATAGCTCCCTAAATATATCCATAGTTCGGCAGGTGCAGTGGCTCACGCCTATAATCCCAGCACTTTGGGAGGTCAAGGCAGGTGGATCACCTGAGGTCGGGAGTTCAAGACCAGCCTAAACAACATGGAGAAACATGTCTCTACTAAAAATACAAAATTAAATGGGCATGGTGTCAGATGCCTAAAATCCCAGCTACCGGGGAGGCTGAGGCAGGAGAATCACTTGAATCCAGGAGGTGGAAGTTGCAGCGAGCAAGATAATGCCACTGTACTCCAACCTGGGAAACAAGATCAAAACTCCATCTCAAGAAAAAAAAAAAAAAGATATCCACAGTTCTAGCTGACCTTAAAATGGGGCCATTACCCTGGATTGGCTGGGGGGGCCCTGATCTCAAGGGTCCTTAAAGGTAGAAGAGGGAATCAGTAGAGAGAGCCAGAGACATGGCTACAGGAGAAGGAAGGGACTCAGCCTGCCAGTGCTGGAGGGGCACCAGCCTAGGAGCATAAGCATCCTGTACAAGCTAGAAAAGACAAGTAAGTTGATTCTCCCCTAGAGCCTCCAACTCTAGGGAGAGTCTGTGTCCTCCAGAACACAGAACGCAGTTCTGCCAACACTTTGACTGTAGCCCCGTGAGGCCTTCTGACCTACAGAACTACAGGATCATAGATCTGCATGGTAATTGGTCACAGCAGCATGAGGAAACTAGTACATCTCCTCTAGTCTCTGCTTCCCACTCCACACCGCCACATCCATAGCTACTCCTGCTAACTCGAATATAATCACGTGTACAATCACAAAGAGCTTTTACCATTGTCCAGACCAGGGCATGTCCCCTGGCTGCTACTTCCCATATGTGAAAGAAACCACTGGCCTTGGATGAAGAGTCTCTGCTACTGTGACGTCAGCACCTCAGTTGCAACACACATGTTTCCAAGGAGCTAAGAGTTCAATGGGAAGCACATTACTGGGACCCGCTGAAGTGGGTTCAAATGATGAAGCCCACAGTCTCTCTCTGCAGTTTTTTCACCAGCCTCCTAAGTTAAGCTGGTTATCCCACCCCATAATCACATACACACCCACCAATACACCAGGAGCCAGGGCAATGGGTGTGGTCCCCATTTGGCTCTCACAGGGTGGTGATGCTCACCAAGGAGAGCAAGTGGCATTCACTGAATCCTTCCCCCTCACCACCTGTCCAGTCCTGCACACCTGGCTTCCTGACCTTCCCAGGAGAACTGAGGACCACAGACTCACATGGCCAGTGCTTAGAACATCAGCAGGCTCTGAGGAGAAGAATTTGGCCCCTCTGGCTATGGGCACTGCAGTCTCAGGAGCAGATCATTGACCCTCAAAGCTGTGACCTGGGCAACAGAGCCTGCCTGCAATCAGGACTCAAGGCTGGGCATCCTCATTCTCTTCTCACTGGTGCCCATGGGTGACATGGGCCCTCTATGCTGGCTGTGGCTACTGTTCAAAGTATCTTGGAGTTGAGTACTTTATATTCAGAAAGGGTCTGGGAGAAGTCCTCCTGCAGTTCAAAGCAAGTGGGAAGAGGGCAAGCTGGGGTGGATAGATTCGGAGTCATACCTGAGTTGGGCTCAACAGGAACCATGGGCAAACAGAAGCAGATAAAGCCACAGGTGCCTGCATAGTACTAATTAATGCACACACTCAGTCAATGACTAAAGTCTTGAATCTATTGATTTTGTCTGTTTTACCCATGTCTAACCACAAAACTGAAACCTTTTGGATTTTTTGTTATAAGTATTCATGCATAGCTAGTTGGAGCATTTTGGCAATATGCATTAATAACTTCAAAATTAGTCAAATCTTTTGACCTAGTAATTGGCTTCTAAGAATCTAGCCTAAGGGTATCATTAAAAATTTGGACAAAGGCCTTGCACAAAGATGTTCATCACAACATAATTTAGAAAAGAAAAGAATTAATGAGACTTGCAATTTCTGGTCTGTCACGTACAGAGCTTGGAAGTTGCCACTCTGTCCTAACAGCAAGTAAAAAGCTGGGCAAACTGAAAAAAAACAACTCTTCTTAGATCCATTAGAGCCGTAAGGTCACAGGGCAATCTGCTGTCCCCCAAATCAGAGAGACCAACAGGAAAACACAGAGAATCACAACTTACTGGAGCAGAAACCCATGAGATGAAACCTCAGCAAGAACCAATGCCAGAGTAAGGAAATCTTAACTTTAATTGACAAATTGCTCTAGGCTCATCGTGGACAAATCGAAGAGATAACTCTTCACTGGGGTCATCTTTTGAGGGTCCACCACACTTTTGTACATTTTGCCTCCAGGAGTTTAACCCTGACAGTGAAAATCAGAAAAAAATCCCAATACACAGAGCACTCTGTTCTTCACAAGGTCTTCCTCCAGGAGAAACTATTTAATGGGGCCTAACCTGCTGGGTTTTACCAAAAACTAACTAACCAGTGGAAAGGGAAATACAGGATTTTAGCTGGCTCTAACATTCCACGTGGGGGGTGGGCAAAAATCCAACTCCAGCTCATGTTAGCCACTCTGTTCCACCTAAGGGGGGAGGGGCAGAAACTGAGAAGATTGCTGTGTGATGTTTACAGTCCAGAGGCACAGGCTCACTAAAAGACTGAGACCTAATCGTAGGATTCTAGAACATTCCACCCCACACACAGACCTTACCACTGCGTTACTAAAAACCTACAAACAACAGTTCCTTTTATCCAGTATATCACATCCAGCACATCATGTCCAGCTATCAAGAAAAAAAATTATAAGACAAAAAACACAATGTGAAGAGACACAGAAAACATCAGTGCCAGGCTCAGATAAGACAAGGAGGTTGCAGTTATCAGACTGTGAATTTAAAATAACTAGGATTAATATGTATGGGCTCTCATGGATAAAGTAGACAGCATGCAAGAACAGACAAGCAAAGTTAGCAGAGATATGTAATTTCAAGAAAGAACCAGAAAGAAATGCTAGAGATAAAAAACGCTTTAATAGAAATGAAGCATGCTTTTGATGGGCTTATTAGTAGACTGGTGATGGCTGAGGAAAGAATTGCTACATTTGAAGATATCTGAATAGAGACCTCAAAAACTGAAAAAGCAAACAGAAATAAAAGGACTGAAAAAATAAAAACAGAACAAAATATCCAAGAACTATGAGACAACTACAAAAGGTATAACATAAGTGCAATGGGAATATCAGAAGGAGAAGAAAGTGAGAAAGGAATAGAAGAAATATTTAAAATGACTGAGAATTTCTCCCAAATTAGTGTCAGACACAAAACCACAGATCCGGAAGCTAAAAGAACACTGAGCAGGATAAATAACAGCAACACAAAAAAATCTACGCCTAGGCTTATCATCTTTAAGCTATAGAAAACAAAGAAAAAATCCTAAAAGAAGCAAGAAGAAAAATACATCTTACCAAAGGTAAGAATTACATCTGACTTTCTCCTCAGAAACCAAACACGCAAAAAGAGAGTGCAGTGAAATATTTAAACTGTTGAGACTTTAAAACATAACACCAACTTAGAATTTCATATCCTCAGAAATTATTCTTCACAAGTGAAGGAGAATTAAAGACTGGCTCATGCAAACAAAAATTGAGCAAATTTTTGTTTGAGCAAATGAATCAAATCTAACAGATAACAGTTTGCTCAAAATAATAATAGCAATAATATATTCCATATGTATGCATATATATATGTGCTTATTTGTGCTTATATATAAGAAAAATTAATAACAGCAATAATACAAGGGATAAGGAGGAGGAATTGCTTATATTGTTATTGTAAGGTACTGGTACTACTCGTGAAGTAGAATAGTGTTATTTAAAAGTGGGGTTGAATTAGTTATTAATGTATATTGCATGCTCTAGGGCAACCATTACAAAAGGCTTTTTTAAAAGAAAAAAACAGAAATACAAGCAATATACTAAGAAAAGAAAATGGAATCATATAAAATGCTCAATTGAAACCACAAAAGGCAAGAAAAGAATGGAAAACAAAAATGAGAACATAGAACAAGGGAAACAAATAGAAAACAGTAACAAATATATTCAGTATTAATCCAACTATATCAATAATCACTTTAAATGTCAATGGTCTGAATGTACCAATTAAAAGAAAGAGTGGATCCAAAAAACAAGACCCAAATGTATATTTGTCTATACATCTCTGTCACTTTCCCAGGCTCTGGGCACTGTGTCAGCTTCCAGTTCTAACCATTGGTCCCAGACCTCAACTGACCAGCTGGCTGATCTTTCGAAGATGCTGCCCCTCCCTGAATCTCAGTGTCCTCTTCTCTTGGGGTCACACCCCCTCCAAAGGCAGCCTGCTTCCTCTGTGGACACTCCAGACTTCTAGAAACTTCTGCCTATGTTGGCCTCTATATGCCAGTTGTTTGTGTCAACCATTGACACCTGCTTCCTTGACTCAGAAAGAGCCCTGTTGAGTTCTGCAGATGTCGCCTGGGCCTCACCTCTCTTCTCCAGTTTGAGCCCCCAGCCCCTCCTTCATCCCTAGCAGGGTGGCTTTTCCTTCCCTCCCAACCTTCTGGCTGTCTCTGAAGTTGACATAGTGCAATCTCTAAAAGCATCTTTTGTCAACAATAAAGGAAAAATTCAAAAGCTCACATTTAGAGAAATTGGCTAGAAAATTTGATCCAAAGGCTCTCAGACATATTCATACAAATATAATTTGCATGAATTTCATGATTTTTGCCAACAGCACAATAAAATAGGGATGGCCGGGCATGGTGGCTCATGCCTATAATCCCAGCACTTTGGAAGGCTGAGGCAGACAGATTGCCTGAGCTCAGGAGTTCACGAACAGCCTGGGCAATATGGTGAAACCCCATCTCCACTAAAATACAAAAAAAATGTTAGCCAGGCATGATGGCAGGCACCTGTAGTCCCACTACTCAGGAGTCTGAGGCAGGAGAATTGCTTGAACCCAGAAGGCAGAGGTTGCAGTGAGCCGAGATTGTGCCATTGCATTCTAACCTGGGCGACAGAGTGAGACTCCATCTCAAAAATAAAATAAGGAGAAGGCTGTTAATTGATTAAGGGAGAAATGCTCCAAACATCACTGCGTGTTCCCATTGCCTTCTAGGTGAATCATTTGTGGCCAACACCTACTGAGGAACAAGGAGACAGAGGAAGAGAGTCCCGAGTTATGCAGTTTATGGTCTGATACGCCTAGCTAGCCAACACCCCAGGGGCAGCCCCATTCCAGAGGCCATGTGGAACATCAGGTTGACTCTGGCACAACCTGGAATGGAAGTGCATGATTCCAAGTGGATCAGCCAGGAAGACTGGCCCCAGGTTATTCTGCTGTCAGTGAGGCTACAGGCATGAGAAACATCATCTAAGCTAACGCACACCTGTAGAAGGGGCCCCTGTTCAGAACGAGGATTGTGCTTCATCTAGAGTCTTTAGCTTCATCAAAGAACAGCTAAAAAAGATAAGATCATGGAATTTATAATCTCTCCACTTTACAGATGGAGAAACTGAGTCCCAAGAAGGGCTGAGGCATGCCTAGGACTATATAGGGGTCAGTGCTGCAAGCCTGGCTGAAACTCAGGCTCAGTGGCTACAGCTAGCACTTTTCGTTGTCCTAGGCGTCAACAGGAAGTACTTTCTCAGGATCCAAGTGGAAGTTCTCTGTTATTACCTTCAAACCATGATGCATTATTTCTCAGGATTCTAAGGGCATGCAGGCTTCACTGGGCAGTTCTGCTCTACACGATTTGACACTCCAGTGGCTGCACTCAGCTGAGTTCTTGTGAGGCTGAGGTGTCCCAGATGACTTCTCAGCCTCCCTCCTGGCGTCTTCTCTTCCCATGACCCTCTTGTCAATAGTCCAACTCGAGCTTCTCCACACGGAGGCTGGCTTCAAGGAGTGCAAAAGTGGAAGGTGCCAGGCCTTCTGAAGGCAAGTCTTGAGCTGACATAGCATTGCTTCCAACACATTCTGTTGGTTAAAACCAGTCACATGGTCTAACCCAGGGACCATGTGGAAGGGACTTACACCAAAGTGTGATCCCCAGGAGGGCAGGGTGGCCTGGAGTGGTCAGTCTGCCATCACCCCTCCTGGGAAATGCTCCACCCTGAGCCCCACTGCAGCCAAAGCACCCGGGTGGCCACACTGACCATGGACCACAAACTGAGCCTGGGTCTCAGCCCCAGGATGACTCAGGTGCATGGGCTGTCATTCAGACCTATCCTGTCCAGCGCATCAGGAGCAGAATGAGAGAGAATAATCACAATCCATGAGGAGACAGGTTGATGTTTCATAGGATAAAGGACTTTTGATCAGAGGTGGCCAAGGAGGAAGCAGGCTGGCTCGGGAAGTAATATATCCCTGTCACTGGAGGTATATAAAGAGAGTTGAAATGACCACTTACCAGGTTCTGTGAGTCAGGATGCATTGAGGGGAAGTACAGGGAGATAGATGCACAGACTCTGCACAGATCCTGTCAGGGCAGGGGAACTCATATTTCTAAAAATTTTTTCCATACCCACTGAACTACAGGCCAGAAAGCAATAAACAGGGAGCCACATCAATGGGTGAATGGATGGAAGATGGATGAGTGAATAAATGGATGGATGGATCACTGGAGGATGGATGGATGAAGATGGATGGATGGATGAATGGATGGATGGATGGAAGATGGCTTGATGGATGGATGGGTCATTGGAGGATGGATGAATAGTTAAGAAGTCAGAGTTCTAGGCAGCTAAAACCAGAAATGAGCACTAGAGCAGTTCTCATCTAGACTCTGCCCCTGAATGACTAGGACTCATTTGTCTTCCTTGCACAATCATCTCCCCTTAGAGCAGTAATTAATGAACAATAATCAATTTCCCATACTACAGTAATAACTTTAAAATACAAATTGCTTGCTTAAAATGTGCTGATGGCTCCCCATCCTCCCATTGCAAATCCTACTCCTCAATTCCTTCTGGACTGATGTGGCCTCTGCCCTGTTTCTTTTCCCCCATCACTGCCCCTCACTCCCTGAGCTTTCATTACAAGATGTAGAATTAATGTTCCCTAAGGCCTCCCCAGTGTTACAAGCATCTACACCTTGCCAGTTCCTGGGATGGCCTTTCTTACTGTCTAGGCAGGGTGGACTCTAACTCAACCTTCAAGGCCCCAGGGGTGGGCAGCAGAATGGCAGAGCCTGGAGTAAGATGTCAAACTCCCTGGGGAGTCAAAGAAGGCAGCACAGGGTGGTATTAATAGTAAATCCTAACTTTCACCAACTCTAATAATTATATAGTAAATCCCAACTTTTGGCAAGTGCTTACTATATACCAGACATTGTTCTAAGAACTTTATGTGCAGTATTTTATGTAGTCCACATTATAACCCCATGAGGTAGAAACCATTTTTATCCCCATTGTCTGGATAAGGAAATTGAGACTCAGAGAGATGAAGTAACTTGCCATACTCAAACACAGAGCACATACTCATCCCCTTTGCTTTTACTTTTCTGTCTCTTTCACTCAGGATATGTGTATGATGGTGACAGATAACTCTTTATATCTTCTCTTTCCTCACACCATCTATGCCCCTCTTTCACTTTCTCACTTAACTATCTATTTTTCCTATCCATTGAGAAAATTTTTTTCACTTGTTCAAAAATATTTAAGTGCCTATTACATTTTCTTGTATGCAGGAACACTCCTGATACACCTCTAATGTGCAGCATCAAGGATAGACCTTTTTCTAAGCAAGAGTTTGGGCGAAGTTTGTGGGATGAATGAAGAGACAGATGGATGCATGATGGGTGGATGAAAAGCTGAATAGATGACTGGCTTAGTGGATGGATGGATGGATGGATGGATGGATCATTGGAGGATGGATAGATGGATGAATGGATAGAAGATGGATGGATGGATGGATGAAAGATGGATGGGTGGATATGTATCATTGGAGGATAGATGCAAGGTTGGATGGACGATGGATGTATGTATGGATGGATGGAAGATGGATGGATGAATGGATGGATCATTGGAGGATGGATAGATGGGTGGATGGAAGATGGATGAATGAATTGATAGATGAATTAATATATGGATGGATGAATGGATGGAAGATGAATGAGTGAATAAATGAATGGATCACTGGAGGATGGATGGATGGAAGATGGATGAATGGATGAATGGATGGATGGAAGATGGATCCATGGATGGATGGGTCATTGGATGATGGATGAATGGTTGGATGGAAGATGAATGAATGGATGGATGGATGGATGGATGGATAGAAGATAGATGGATAGATGATTAGATGGATCATTGGAGGACAGATGGATGGATGGAAGATGGATGAATGAATGGATACATGGATGGGTGGATGGGTGGAAGATAGATAAATGAATGGATGGATGGATCACTGGAGGATAGATGGATGTGTCAATAAAAAATGGATGGATGAATGGATGTCTTCGTGAAATTCTAGTTTGGTTGCACTGACTGGGAAACCAAGTTTTAATGCCCAAGAGCCCCCAGCTGAGCCCTGCCCAACTGCTAGCATATGTTTCCTGTGTTCCAAGAATAGATGAGATTTTTCTCTATTCATTGCCAAGTTCCCACAGTAGCCATTTGTTTTAAGTGTCCAGGGAAGCTCAGTGGTGGTACAATTAGTCCTTGTTAGCAGGCACTGTAACTGGACTGTAATTTCCAGGCTGTTGGATGGTAATTGCACATGGACAGCTCAGTGAGGCTCTGCCCCTGTAATGAGAAGCAGAGCCTCTTCCCCTTTCCACACTGCTCCAAATGCCAACAAGCAGGTGAGCTCCTGATGCCGTATTAGCACGAGGTGATTTTCATTACTAAATGACTCCAGAGCTGTCCAAATGAGGAGAGCAATTAGGCTGATCAGGGGAAGACAAAGCATCTCTTGATGAACATAGTGATGACACAGGCAGAATCACTCTGGCCTGGGGCAGAGTGTGAAATCAGAGCCCACGGTTCTATTGTGGTGCAAATCAGCCATGCTCAGTTCCTAGGCCCCTCTGCCTGGGCATCCATCACTGCCCCCAGGGCCTCAGCACCCACAGAGAAGAAACAACCAGTATTTCCACATAATTAGAAGAAATTGCATATTCAATACCCCTCAGTGAGATTAGCAGTTATGAAGTAGACTCTTTCCAAGAAAAATGTTAGTCATTGAAGAGGAGTTAAATAACTGAGAATTATTTGCTTGAAAGTTCATGCTCCTTAGCACGGCAATTAAAATCTGCCTTGATCTCATTTCTGCTGCATCCTCTAGCCATCAAATTCCACAACTTTTGCCAACACAACAGGCACTACCATGCCTCTAGGTGTTTGCTCATGCTGTTCCATCTCTCTCATTCACCTGTTAAACTGATCACGTTTTAACCACTGACACCGGCCTAATCACTTAAGCTCCCCAGGTCCTCTTCTGGATTCCCTCTGTAGCTTGTGCACCCTTTAAGCCATCTCTACTTTTCACACTTCACTGTAATTTATGGTCCACATGCAAGCCTCCCCTATGAGACTGTGCCTGTGTCTGTGTCTCTAGCACCCAGAAATCATCCAGGGCAAAGGGCCACAAACTATGGTCCAGGAGCAAAATCCAGCCTGTCCCCTGCTTTTGTAGATAAAGTTTCATTGGGATGCAGCCACATCCATTCATTTACCTCTTGTCCAGCTGCTTCTGCACTACAAAGGCATAGCTGAATAGTAGCAACAGAGACCATGCAGCCTGGAAAACATAAAGGATTTACTATCTGGCCCTTTTGTCCCATAAAGGGCCAGGTTTATGCTATTTCTTCAACCCAGGGTATTTTTTTTTTTAATTTAGAAATTTATTCTGTTTAATCCACAAGCTTGATATAGCTTTGGTTAAAAAAAAAATCATCAAAATAAAAACAGCGAAACCAAGGCACTGTTCCAAAGTCTGGGCCCTTCCAGCCTCCCAAATACAAGAGCTCTGAAAGTTGTATATACCAACTGGAAGAACAAGACAAACATATGAACAGAGCCATGACATTTCATTAAATAAAATTTTATGTAACTGAAGGATCCTTCCTGGGACTAGCTCATTGCCTTTACAAAAGAGAAAAACAAAACAAAAAAGAAAACCAGAAGAATAGAATGAGTCCAGCACATCCATTTGTTTACCTCGTGTCCAGCTGTTTCTGCACTACAAAGGCATAGTTGAATGGTTGCAACAGAGATTATGTGGCCTGGAAAACAAAGTATTTGCTATCTGGCCCTTTTGTCCCATAAAGGGCCAGATTTATGCTATTTCTTAAACCCAAGGTTTTTTCAACCATGAGCCAGGGTGAGAGTTGCCTGAGAGGTCTCCCAGGCCAAACCCTCACTATACAGCGTGACACTATCTTGAGCAAAGGTGAGAAATGACTCTCCAAAGGTCATGCAGCTTGACTGAGGCAGAGCTGAGGCCAGATCGTGGGTCTCTTGCCCCCTTGCCAAAGCACCACCTCCTAGGGCCTGAGATTGAACAGCACTCTTTCACCCTGGACCTGGGAATGAGAAACTTGGAAAATCCAGAGACCAGCACAGAGGAAGCCCCACAAAAATATGTCAAGGTTGCCAGGGCTTGACAGTTACAGGCCCAGGGAAGCTCATAAACAAAGGGTTTAGGAAATAAAAGCCTGCTGTGATCAGCAAGAGAAGGCACCGTGGGCTGGACCATGACAATCTGGACTCTGGTTTACTAAGAAAAAGCGAATTTGACTTCCCTAAATCTCAGTTTCATCATCTGCCGAATGGGGATGAAAACAGCTGCCTTACAGGGTAAGGGTGCAAGATTCCGGGGAGAGGGTCAGAGGTGAGGCATCTAAGGAGCCCAGCAACAGTGCGTTCTCAGGAAAGCTTCCTCTGCGGCGTGGAATTAAAGGAACTCTCTGCATTGGCCCCTCCCTGCTCCCTGCTCTGTGCACTGTGACCTTCTCACTCTCCCGAGTCCCCGGCTTCCGACTCACCGTGTAAGGAGCTTGTCCCACGCAGGTCTGTGTGCCCAGCTCAAGGCCAGTGTCCTTCTTGGATACCTGGGACTCACTTCCCCTCTCCTAACTGAGGCTCAGGGGAGTCTCTGAATGGAGATCCCCTCTGTGGCAATGCCTTGCCAGGATTGGGCTGATGAAATCCAATCAGACTTACTCCTCAAGGCTTTTCCCCTGAAAGATTTCCAGCTCTTCCCATATAGAATGACCTCCGCTCTCCTGAGAGTCTTACATACACCTGGGTTCAAATCCCTGGCCCTGCCTCTCACTAACTGAATAAACGTGAGTGAGTTATTTAGCCTCTCTCAGCCCATGGGAAAACAGCTGGGAGCAACACCTGCATCCCCCTCTTCCTCCTCCTCATCCTTATCCCTTTTCTCCCAGCCCTGTTTTTCTTCCTGCCCCCCTGATACTGTTCTTTTCCTTCCTGCCCAGCTGCTGAGCTGAATGCTAATGGGCCCAGGCTCAGTCTCAGCCGTGGAGACTTTTCAGGGGATGTCTGGACCAACTCCAGGGGGTACACTTAGGGGAGAGGATCAGGAGGGTCAATCTGCAGGAACTGATGAGAAGGTCAGGAACCAGCCTTGACGATGAAACCCTGAGTTGCCCTGACCTTCCTCTGAGATTATCTTAGGTTGACAGAGCTGCTATGGTCAAAGAGCTGGTTGCCATCCCAGCTTTTGGCCTCACTTTCCCCTACTGTCAAGAGTCTGAATTGGACCTTCTGGCTCTAACACACCCCTTACACACCACCCCTCACACACCCACGTGCTGGCTCCTGACGCCCAGTCCAGTGCTCTTGTCTACACTTACAGCTGCTTTCTGTCATGGCATATGATTAGAAGATGAACATTCATTTGCAGGTCACTTTTGCTGTAAAGAGGAATCGATAAAGGAAGGTCCCCCTCAACAAATCTGCACCCAGGAGAGGTGCCCACTGGTAAATCCTGACACAGAAGCTAAAACTGAGTTTTTCATTCTAGCGATAGCTGGTGAGGCCTAGCCCTGGCCACCCAGCCCCAGGTCCCAGTCATCTCTTGTCCCTCCCTGCCACTTTCTGGGAGTGGCTGGCTGGTGACTCCATGAGCAGAACTGCACGGAAGTCTTCAGTTCTACCTCTCGGACCCACAACCAAGGCCCGCCTGCCCTAGGAATCCCTCAGATCCTACACCCTGAAGAGGGCACCATCTGTGGCTGGCTTCCCCACCTCTGCCAGCCCCTAATCCCTCTGCCTCCAGCACTTCAGCCCTCCCTTAAGGCCCTCTTCCAGGGAATCCTGGCCCTGCCCACCTTCAGCAGGATATACCCTTCTTCCCTATGCCTTGGGCTCACAGCTTCTCCAGGTTAAATCTCTTTGTACTCTAGTTCTTCATGCTTGAGGGTGTGCCTCTGCCTGTTCATGAGTGTGTGACCACTGGGCACATCTGTGTGTATCCATGAGCCCATTGAATGTGGGCTCTGGGAGAATGAGGGTCTATGAACATGTGTGTCTGTGTGAACACGTGTGTACACGTGCATTGTGTTTTTCTGTGTGTGCAGACGTGTGCATGTGGCCCCCAGTGCCCATGTGGGCAAGTTGTAGATACACATATCTTTGTGTTTGTTTGGAGGATTTTTGTGACTGATAACACCCATGTGCTTCATGTTGTATGTTTGTGTCTATGTGTATCCATGAGTGTGGTTGGTAAACTGTCAGATGTTCAGATAACCAGGTCATTATATCTGATCATTGAGACTGGGTGCCCCTATTGTAACAATCATCTGTCATCTCTAAAAGGTCAAAAATGATGCCAATAGGCCTTCCATCTACAGAAATCCTGGGGCACTCCAGAACTCCTTTCCATAGTCTGTGTAACTTGGGCCTTGTGAACTGCACACAAGGCAATAATAATGTTACCCCCATTTTGATGAATATGGTATCTGGGGCACAGAATGTGAAAGAGGCTTTCCCAGGGTCACATAGCAAGTCAGCCACTGAGCTGAAAATGGAAGCTGAGGCTCCTCATGCCCAGCCCAGTGCCCTTAAATATGCCTCCTGCTTTTGCTCCCTAGGTATGATTAGAAGGTTAAGGCTATACAAAAATTAGCTGGGTGTGGTGGCATGCACCTGTAATCTCAGCTACTAGGGAGGCTGAGGCAGGAGAATCACTTGAACCTAGGAGGCGAAGGTTGCAGTGAGCCAAGATCGTGCCACTGCACTCCAGCCTGGGCGACAGAGTAAGAGTCTGTCTCAAAAAAAAAAAAAAAATAGGTTAAGGCTAGTTTGGTTATGCATGCTATTCAAGTCATTCAGCCATTAAAAGAAATATATTGTTTGTCTTATTGAGTTGTAAGTGTTCTTTATATATTTTGGATAAAAGCCCTTTGTCACATACATTAATGATGTATTAAAAGAGTGGAGGGTGTTACTTGATATGCAGTCCAGTTTATTGATTTATTTTTCCTTTGGTGGTTCGCAACTTATTGCGTGTTTTCTGAGAAATATAATATCATGAAGATGTTTTATGTTTTTCTTTAAAAGTTTCATAGTTTTAGCTTTTATATTTAGGTCTATAATGCATTCTGAATTTTTGTTTGTGGTTTGAAGTAGGGGGTTGAGATTTATTTTTTTCTACATAAATATCTAGTTGTTCCAGAACAATTTGTTGAAGAATTATCTTTCCCTACTGGATTATCCTGGAGCCCTTGTTAGAAATAAATTGACCAGCCTGGCGCGGTGGCTCACGCCTGTAATCCCAGCACTTTGGGAGGCCGAGGCAGGCGGATCACAAGATCGGGAGATCGAGACCGTCCTGGCCAACATGGTGAAACCTTGTCTCTACTAAAAAAAAATACAAAAATTAGCTGGGTGTGGTGGCGCGCGCCTGTAATCTCAGCTACTCAGGAGGCTGAGGCAAGAGAATTGCTTGAACCCAGGAGGCGGAGGTTGCAGTGAGCCGAGATCATGACACTGCACTCCAGTCTGGCGCCTGGCAACGGAGTGAGACTCTGTCTCAAAAAAAATAAATAAATAAAATAAATAAATAAATAAATTGACCATATATATGTGGCCATATCTGTGAACTGAAGTCTCTGTTCTATTCCATTGATCTTTATGTCTGTCTTTACACCAATACTACACCGTCCTGATGATTGCAGCTGGTAGATTAAGACATTAGAGAGCGTATGTTCTTCTTTGTACAGTCATGCACTGCGTAATGACGTTTCAGTCAACACCCACCGGACTGCATCTATGCTCTGCAGGTTGTATAAAAGTACAGTACATATAATTATGTACAGTATATAATATTGATAAATGACTTACCATTTATGTATACTATACCATACTTTTTATATATACTTTTTATTTATACTGTATTTTTTATTTATTATACTATATATTTTTTTTGAGATGGAGTCTCAATCCTGTTGCCCAGGCTGGAGTGCAGTGGCACAATCTTGTCTCATTGCAACCTCTGTCTCCCAGGTTCAAGTGATTCTCCTGCCTCAGCACCCCCTAGTAGCTGGGATTACAGGTGTGCACCACCATGCCCAGCTAATTTTTTTTTATTTTTTAAAATTTTTTGTATTTTTAGTAGAGACAGGGTTTTTGCCATGTTGGCCAGACTGGTCTCGAACTCCTGACCTCAGGTGATCCGCCTGCCTCAGCCTCCCAAAATGCTGGGATTACAGGCATGAGCCAGCGTGCCCAACCTATACTATACTTTTTATGGTTACTTTGGAGTGTACTCCTTTGGCT
>PVKV010029891.1:0-23000 GCA_004027835.1 Alouatta palliata | reverse complement strand
CACGCCTGTAATCCCAGCACTTTGGGAGGCCGAGGCGGGTGGATCATGAGGTCAAGAGATCGAGACCATCCTGGTCAACATGGTGAAACCCCGTCTCTACTAAAAATACAAAAATTAGCTGGGCATGGTGGCACGTGCCTGTAGTCCCAGCTACTCGGGAGGCTGAGGCAGGAGAACTGCTTGAACCCAGGAGGCGGAGATTGCAGTGAGCCGAGATCGCGCCATTGCACTCCAGCCTGGGTAACAAGAGCGAAACTCTGTCTCAAAAAAAAAAAAAAAAAAAAAAAGTTTCTTTGCTAGTCATTTTTAAATTACTTACATTACTCGCGTTTTGTTTTCCAAAATTTCTGATTGTTGTTTGAAAAGGGGATTTTGATAAATTAAAAGAATATTAATGTTTTTAAGGAATAAAGTTTCAAGATGATAATCTTTCCATGAAAGCTTTTGTCATTAGATCAGATGGATTATATTTCTTTTATTTAGAGTAAAATTAAGGAGAAAATGTTACTTAGGAAGACACAAAATTTCAGCATTGAATAAATGTAACCTAATTTGTATTTCTAAAATTGAGTTATATACATTTTTCCCCATTACACTTTTTCTACTATTGAACTTGTTGGGATATTGCAACTCTCTTTAAGACTGTTTTATAACACTTATTCTTCCATTTGAAAAGTTACATGTTGTCACGAAACAGAATTTTGATGGCTTTGAAACGCAATTGACCCTTGAACAGTGTGGAGATTAGGGTGCAAACCCCCTTCTTCCCCCCCTACACAAATCGTGTATCTTTTGACTCTCCAGGTACTTAACTACTAATAGCCTGCTATTGACCAAAGCCTTACCAATAACATAAACAGTCAAGTAACACATCTTTTGTGTGTTAATGTTTTTTCTTTTTTCTTTTTTTTTTGGAGTCGGAGTTTCGCTCTTGTTACCCAGGCTGGAGTGCAATGGCACGATCTCGGCTCACCGCAACCTCCGCCTCCTGGGTTCAAGCAATTCTCCTGCCTCAGCCTCCTGAGCAGCTGGGACTACAGGCACGTGCCACCATGCCCAGCTAATTTTTGTATTTTTAGTAGAGACGGGGTTTCACCATGTTGATCAGGATGGTCTCGATCTCTTGACCTCGTGATCCACCCGCCTCGGCCTCCCAAAGTGCTGGGATTACAGGCGTGAGCCACCGCGCCCGGCCTTTCTTTTTTTTTGAGACGGAGTCTTGCTCTGTCATCCAGGCTGGAGTGCAGTGGCTTACTGCAACCTCTACCTCCTGTGTTCAGGCGATTCTCCTGCGTCAGCCTTCCGAGTAGCTGGTGTTACAGGCATCTGCCACCACGCCCGGCTAATTATTTTGTATTTTTAGTAGAGACGGGGTTTCACCGTGTTGGCCAGGCTGGTTTTGAACTCCTAACCTCAAGTGATCCGCCCACCTCGGCCTCCCAAAGTGCTACGACTACAGGCCTGGCCTGTTTTTTCTTTACTAAGCCTTACCTGAGATGATATATGTTATTATATACTCTACCCTTTAAAGTAGCTAGAGAAAAAAAATGTTACTTAAGAAAATCATAAAGAAGAGAAAATATATTTACTGTTCATTAAATGGAAGTGGATCATTATAAAGGTCTTCGTTCTTATCGTCTTCACATTGAGTAGACTGAGGAAGAGAAGGAGTTGATATTGCTGTCTCAGGAATGCAGACAGGAAGAGGAAAATTCCTGTGTAAGTGGATCTATGCAGTTCAAAATCAGGTTGTTCAAGGTCAAGTGTATTTATATTTTTGGTAGACTTTATAAATTTTAGTAAGTAATAGATGAAGTATTTGGTTTTACATATCACACACAATGAAAACATTAAGGAGAACTTCCTTAATGTTTGTAAACATTAAGTGATAAAGAAGCATTAGTATATGTAGAAAAGGTGTTATTTACAATTTGAGTGTCTTTATATAATTTTTAAAAATAAAGTAGAATTCAGTACCATTAAGTGATATTTCCCATATGAAAGATGAATATAGCATTAAGCTTTATATTTGACATTGACCTTTTTTATGTAGTATGCTGTATTTTAAACTATTACCTGAAACTGTGAAGATAAAGATACAGTAGGGAGAAATATTTACAGCATATATCAAAACCCTTAATATATGTATTTAAAGATCTCAAGTGTGGAAAAAAAAACCTCAAAAACAGGAAAATGGACCAAAAAATACAAGCAGGTAGTTGAGAACAACAGTTGTAGTTGGCAAATAAATACATGAAAAAATACATCAATAGTAATGAAAGAAATACAATTTATGATGAATGACAAAATTGTTTTGGTCTGAATCACCCAGTGGTTATGGGTTGGACATAGAAATTTGCTTTAGTGGGTCTAAATCATAGAAATACTTTGTTCAAGGTAAATAGGACAGTGTATATAAAAAATCATTTCTTAACATTTGGCCAATTTTTTTCTTTTGGCATTTATTCTAATAATAACTATTATGAGACAGGTCTCACTCTTGTCACCCAGGCTGGAGAGCATTGGTGACATCTCACCGTACTGCAACCTCTGCCTCATGGGTTCAAGCAGTTCTCCTGCCTCAGCCTCCTGAGTAGCTGGTATTACAGGCCTCTGCCACAACGCCTGGCTAATTTTTATATTTTTAGTAGAGACGGAATTTCACCATATTGGCCAGGCTGTTAACTCCTCACCTCAAGTGATCCACCTGCCTCAGCCGGCTGAAGTGCTGGGATTATAGGAGTGAGCCACCATGCCTGACTGCTAATAAATAGTTATCAATGAGAGCAAACATTTCTCTCTAAGGATGTTTATCTCAGCTTTCTTTCTAATAGCAAAAAAATCAGGAAAGTTGTGTTGATTTATACAGGATTTGTGAAATTATGATAAATTCAATGAGGAAATATGATTTTTTTGCTCTTAAAAATAATATAGTAAGGCTGGGCATGGTGGCTCACTCCTGTAATCCCAGCACTTCGGCAGGTGGATCACTTGAGGCCAGGAGTTTGAGACCAGCCTGGCCAATAAAGTGAGACCTTGTATCTACAAAAAACTTAAAAATTAGCCAGTCTTGGCGGTGTGCGCCTGTAATCCCAGCTACTCAGGATGCTGATGCATGGTATTGCTTGGCCTGGTAGGTCGATGCTGCAGTGAGCTGTGATCATGCCATTATACTCCAGCTGTAGGAGAATACATAATATGGAAAGATGATCATGATATTGGAAGTAAAAAATTAGATTATGAAACAGTATGTGCTGTTTGCATTAAAATTGTAATTTGTATATTTACATTTATTGTATATATATGTGCACACATGTAGATTAACACACATATAGGATGTATATTAACACACATATGGAAAGATTAAGACCGTCTAAATATAAGACTTTTTTCACTAATTTAGGAACTAAACCTTTTAGATGTGTTTTGGGTACAGAACAAAACATAAATGTTAGAAACCTTGACTTAAGGAAATAATAGAACAAGAAGTAGAGAATAAGGAGAAAGCATATCATCTTATCTCTTGTAAGCAAGGGATTAATTAATATTATCCAATCTGAAGTATAGAGTTTCTTAAAATGATTACATAAACTTTTTAATGTTCCTGTATTTAAAATTCTTTTATATTTTTGTTTCTATTTTATAGTATACAGTATCTTTTATAAAGAAGCAATGCCTTTAGTTTTTTTTTATGTTGGATTAAAATAAAATTAATCTTTGAGCCTTTTATTTCAAAACAACATATGTATGTTATTTTCTTGTTCTGACATAAATGTATTTCTGTCTCTGCTAGTTCCTTTCGTTAAATTTAGGGATGCTGGGAATGGTACTTGCCAGAGGTTAACACTTTATTTCTTGGATGTGGGATATTTATTACTATCTTTTTGGTCCTTTTTGTATGGCTTGAATTCTTGAAATAAAGGACATATGTTACTTTTATAAAGTCACTACTTTTTAATAAAAAGAGGTATTAATAATATTATCCAAAGAAAGCTCACTGGCACCTGAAATTAGCAATAATGCTACCTCGTAACTGAGAGGTTCTTAGTCTTCGTTTTGAGAAATACCATAGTGTTTCTTAAACTTTCTAAATTCTCAATTATTTAATACTTACTAATTTGTTTTTAAAAGAAACTTTCTAGAAAAGTAAGTGCTTGGCTAGACAGAAAAAAATTGAGGAATGAATTACAACTTAATTTGAAATCAGGCCAGTGGGTCCTTGTAGCTCTATCGTAGTACTATATGCATTCTTAATTAATTTACTTCAACAAATCACTAAATTATTATCTTACTCTGTCAAAAAATTCCCATAAATTTTGTTCTGTGGAATATTAAGCCAATATATACAATGACCCATCGAACCTAGGGAAGCAAAAAGCAACTGCTTATCTAGACCTTTCTTAAACCTATATCAGCTTGCTTTATTATTAATTTTTATCTTTTTTTTTTTTTTTCATTCTCTCCTACTCTAGAATTGTGACAGGATAAATTTTATAGCTGTAACAGAGGTAAATCATGGCATTGTTTGTTATTGAACATTTTGGAATCTGACTAGTGTTATCCCTCAGTCCCCTACCAGGACTGGCTCAGTAATTTGACTTCTTTGTAAGTCCCAGCTTCCTTATCTGTAAAAGTACATATAATAGTATCAATTTCAGAGAATTGTGACCTTCAAGTGACATAGCATGTGACTTTAGCTTGTAAAACTAAACATAACCAAAACTAACACCGGTTTAAATACATAGGAATTTTATAATTTAATGCAGTAAGAAGGCCCAGCATAGGCGGTACAGGGTTAGTATAGCAGTTCAATAATGCCATAAGGCACTGACCTCTTGTGATCTTAATGTTCTGCCACCCTTAGCTCATACATGGGCTTTGTCCTTAAGCATTTTTCCTTATAATCACAAGATTATTGCTTTTTCCTGGATAGAAAGTAGGAGGAAAAAGACCAAGAACAAAAGTGTGTTTTTCCCAGTGAGATGTGACCTTTTTGTTTCTGCATCTGATTGGATAGGCTATTCTAGTTGCAAGGGAGTCTGAAAAATCAAATACTTTTGGCCAGGCATATTGTTACTCTGATCAAAATCGAGATATTCCTGCTAAGAAGAGGATAATTAAATTGTATAAGTATCTTATAATATCTGCCATCATATGTAAAGTTAATAACTGATAACTTTTGTTATCTTTAATAATTATTAAAGTTTCTACCCAAGTGAACTTTATTCCTGCATTATTAATCACAAAATCATACTTAATTTCTTTCCTAGTCTTAATGATGTCTAAGGAAAAGCCAGAGTCTCTTAATGTCAAAATGTTAAACAGCTATCTTGAAGCTACATGTGAGAGTCTCTTCTTGGTCATCAAACTAAATTTACAATTATTTTATTACAAATAATGCTATCAGGAGCATCTTTGCAGATTTTGATTTTTGTCATACCTTGAATTATTTCTTCAATCACTACCAGGGATAGAATTGCAGTGTTAAAAGGGTTAAATATTTTTATGATTCTTCATGTTTCTCCAGTAGCCTTCAGCAGTATATGAATGTTCTTTAACCTCAAATAGCATTGGGGGACGTGTTTTTCTTTAGGTTGAGAAATCTTATGTTCTATAGAGATAAACCAGTAGTCCCTTCTCATTTTAGTTTGCGTGTTTAATCAGAAAGATTGACTGACTGTCACCTTTTTTCTTTGAATAATTGTTTCCTCTTAGCATTATTAGTAAGCAGATAGTTTACTAATTTTTTTTAGCTTTTTTTTTTTTTTTTTTTTTTTGGGTACAGAATCACTCTTTCACCCAGACTGGAGTGCAGTGGTGCGGTCTTGGCTCACTGCAACCTCTACCTCCTGGGTTCAAGCAGTTCTCTGTCTCAGCCTCCTGAGTAGCTGAGATTACAGGAATGCACCACCACACCCAGCTAATTTTTGTATTTTTAGTAGAAATGGGGTTTCACCATGTTGGCCAAGTTGGTCTCAAACTCTTGACCTCAATTGATGCTCCCAGCTCAGCCTCCTAAACTGCTGAGATTACAGGCATGAGCCACCACACCTGGCCTTTTTTGGCATTTTAAAAAAATAATGTGTTATGAGAAAATTCAGAGAACACAGGATGATGGTTCTCAAAGTCTATGGTGGCAGTTGTAGAATATGTTGAAATTTTATTAAGTAAATCTCCACCAGCCAGCCTTAGTTCTATTTTCCTAAGACTTTAGATGCCATTTAAGGGTTTACCGTATTTAGTGTGACTCAATCAAATTTGGAGAGAGGAGCTTCTTTTAAAAAGAAAACAGAAAGATATAATTTTTCTGGGAACTATATTAAAATTGATTTGCTTTGCTTAATAAGAATAACCACCTTTGGTGATTTTTCATGGCAGTTATTCATGATAGATTTGCCTCTGCTCCCTTCCTGATACTTCATTATAAAAGTTTCAGACATACAGTACAGACTTATAAAATTATTTTTTGATATTTTTCTCTGATTCTCTTGCAACCCAAGTAAAATATTAACTTAAAAAGACTGGTTTTAAAACACAAGTATTTTGCCTTGCTACAAAGAACATATGTGGGAGAGAGTGGCTCTGCTTAGCACTCAGTGTTTTACATGAATCTCATAAACAGTGGTAATCTCATACAGCCTTGTCTCAGTACAGCATAAAAGGATGTAGTTGAGGAAGGGGACAGCGATATGTTAATAGAAGCTTTAATTTTCCAGTTCCTGAGTTAAAGCTTTATAGACTATTCAAATGCCCCCGATATAAACTACTTATTTAAGTAAAAGCCAAAGAGCGTATGGGGTCAGAGTGGTTGCTTACATCCGAAGGAAGATTTGGTTGAGCTGTTAAACTACATTGATTAATATAATTGAAAGGTTAGTTTATTCACTGTGCTTTAATCTTTTAAAATAATATCTGCTTTCAATAATTCATTTAATCCAGTTGGCACAATTTAATGGTTGCTGGTTTGCTTTGCAATCTATGGATGTTATTTAAAATTTTTTGCTTGTCTTTAAATGTCAAATATTATTTTTCATGAAATTTTTGTAGTTGCTAACTTAATGTATTCCGTTTTGAAATACGTGTTCATTGAAAGTCTTACCATTCAGCCCATTTACTTTAGAGTTGGTCTAAATGTTACTGATGATTCCTCTTTCAGTTGAGTAAACCTCATCACCAAACTTTTAGGCTTACTGTACAATTTTCAAATACTGTGTTTAAGGATTACTTGTTATCTAAGTTTTTTTTTTTTTTTTTTTTGAACACTTGGTTATTTATACCTAATTAAAATCATGAATACTGTGTAACAGTGATCCTGGAAAAAAGTTTGTCAATTGAGGATATGAATATCACAATAATATTGTGAGTTGAAATGGCATTTACAAATCAAAATATGTTAATAAGTAAAAATACCTGCTCTGTCTATATCGCCAAAGTCAGTTCTCCATATTCATATTTCTCTGTCATGAATTATTAGGCAGAATTCCATATTCTTTTTTTTTGAGATAGAGTCTCACTCTGCTACCCAGGCTGGAGTGCAGTGGCACGATCTCAGCTCACTGCAGCCTCCACCTCCTGGGTTCAAGGGATTCTCCTGCCTCAGCCTCCTGAGTAGCTGGGATTACAGGCGTGTGCCACCACACCTGGCTAATTTTTATATCTTTAGTAGAGACGGGGTTTCACCATGTTGGCCAGGCTGATCTTGAACTCCCGACCTCAGGTAATCCACCCGCCTCGTCCTCCCAAAGTGTTGGGATTACAGGCTTATGCCACTGCACCCAGCCAGAATTCCATATTCTTAATGGATAAACTTTGTTTTGATTTAGGTTACTTTCTTTCTGGGTGGTCTTCAGTAGTAAGCACTGTAGTAATGTGTATCATTTGAAGTGTATACAATTTGTAGAAAGGCCTGTGGTCTAGGATGATAGTGCAGTCCACCGTGTTTTACTGTCTCCAGAGTAGTTTTGTCAGTCATAGAACAAAAAGCTTGATTCAGATTTTCTAAAGACAAGTTCTAAACAGAAAACTAATGATAGAGTACTGCCTCTTTTACTGTTATTCAGAGACTGAAAAAATATTTAGCCTCAAAAGAGATAGTATATTTTAATACATAACATCAGTAATACCTGTCGTTGAAACTGCATGGTTGAATTTCCCAACTTTAAGATATTTTTGTTGAAGAATTTGGAATATTAGATGTTGACCAAACCTGTGTTTTAAATATACTTTTGGCTTTACTTTAAAAATAATCTTTTGGAAAAACAATGATAGCTTATTAACTAATTTGTAGTCTTTTGAAAAATGTTGGTTTGTTGAATTCTGCATTTCCCTCCGTGTGCTTTTTTCTCTTCTCCTGTCTCTTCTCATTCTGTAGATTCAGATCCAGGACATACAAGTGAAAATTGGGGGGAGAGACTTATATCTTCTTACAGGACATACTCAGGTAATTAGATTATCAGGTGCTCCTGTTTAGCCAGTGGTTTCTGTCACATTTACAATTAATTATTGTATTACAAGTAACTTATTTTCAAGCCAGTATATAGATGTCTTTGGTTAAATAAATGAACTACATTGGTGACACCACATTTTCCCATTTTTGTTCCAAGGTACTCAGTGTATCATATCCAACAACACAAGCTATGTGTGAACCTTGTAGCAGGACTGCCGTATACCTCCATTCCAATTTTTTATAGCATGATGTAGGGAACACCGTTCATGTAGAAAAACACATTTAATAAAATTTTTTTCTATTGAACTCATTAGTCTTTATTGACTTGGTTGCTTAGGTTAAATTTAACTGTAAGTGAATTAAAATACCAGGTCACCTAGAGAAATGCTGTTACAACTAACTGTATTGCAACCTCTCTAGTAAGCTGTGGCACCTGTTGTTATATGTTACATTGCTCCAGATAGAATACAAGAGAAAATACAAGTACTGTGTCCTCTTAAAAAATAAGAGTGTTCTCTGGTATGTGAAAGCTAATTAAATGTTTTTTGATTGTCTTTTTTAAAATTGGCTAACATTGTTCTCTCTAAACTTAAGTAAAAATATGAATATTGTTTAGCCCCTGGGTGTATAAGTGTCTAGTTTTCAGCATATGACATTTAGCTATAAAAACTAAAGTAAACCTTTTAATATACTTTTTATTTATTTTATTCATTTGTGGGGTTGGGTGGGGCAGTGGAAGAACCAAATAATTATTCTTAAAATTATCCTGAAAGTTTTAATTGAGCTGATATAGTGCCAGTCACCAAAATTGAGGGGGGTGGGGCATATTTACAGTTAGTTACTGTGGATTAGGCATGCTGTGCTCTGCTCTCTTCTCGTCTCTTCTCTTCTCTTCTGATTTTTTTTTTTTTTTTTTTTTTTTTTTGAGATGGAGTCTGGCACCATTGCCCAGGCTGGAGTGCAATGGCGCGTTCTTGACTCACTGCAACCTCCGTCTTCTAGGTTCATGTAATTCTCCTGCCTCAGCCTCCCAGCTAGCTGGGATTACAGGCTCACACCACCACACACGGCTAATTTTTTGTATTCTTTTTTTTTAGTAGAGACATGGTTTCACTATGTTGGCCAAACTGGTCTCAAACTCCTGACCTCATAATCTGCCTAGGCATGCTTTTTTAAAAGGTGACTTCTGTGTACCAAAGTGCCCCTGAAAGAGCTGTATGTGAATGAAGTCATCCATAATCTGAGTATCATTGCTGGAAATCAAAAGATGCAGACATTTAATTAGAGATTCATGTAGGTATTTTAGAACCAGAGAGTAATGGCATTTTTTTTTTTCAGAATTGAAGTATGTACATTGCAAACATGATTGATTTAATTATGTTAATCTATATTTGAGTTGTGACTCGATTGTTTCTTATAGTGACTGCTTTGTAAGAAGATGTTGTATTCTTTAATTTTTGAGACACTAATAGGTTTATGAACCAAGTTGCCTAAGAAAAACAATTTTGGGCCGGATGCAGTGGCTCATGCCTGTAATCCAAGAACTTTGGAGGCCAAGGTGGGCGGATCACCTGAGGTCAGGAGTTCAAGACCAGCCTGACCAACAGGGTGAAACCCCGTCTTGAAAAAAAATAAAAAAAATTAAAAGAAGAAGAAGAAAAACAATTTTGTCTCTTCTCCTTAATAAGTACTTTATACTTATTTGGGATGTGATAACGTTGAGCTTTCTATTTATTCTAAAAAGACCTGAAAAGAAAGCATAATTTTCAGCATTATAAAACTGGAACATCTTTGTGTATCTGAAGATCTCTAACCTTTGAAAGAATGTTGGAGTGTTGAAAAGTCCATTTCTCTGTTTGTTTTGAATAGTCTTAAATGAATCTCTTGGAGTTTTTTTTTTTTTTTTTTTGAGATGGACTCTTGCTCTGTCACCAGCCTGGAGTGCAGTGGCACGATCTCAGCTCACTACAACCTCTACCTCCTGAATTCAAGTGGTTCTACTTCCTCAGCCTCCTGAGTAGCTGGGACTATAGTCGTGCGCCACCACACCCAGCTAATTTTTGTATTTTTAGTAGAGACGGGGTTTTACCATGTTGGCCAGAATGGTCTCAATCTCTTGACCTTGTGATCCGCCCGCCTTGGCCTCCCAAAGTGTTGACATTACAAGGCATGAGCCACCATGCCCAGCCAGTCTCTTGTATATTTTCTTAAAAATCTCTAGGCTGTCTGAATGGATCTTAAGTTTATATTTGACTGTGCTAACTGAGCACATTTGTCAATATATCTACATTTAAACTTCAAAGTTCTTGCCAATTTTTAGGGCAAATAAGTACATTTTTTAGGTACTGAATCTTGAGAAGTAGCTGTTTTTTTAAAGTATTATTTAATCACCTTCCTGACAGGAGAGGTAGCTAACTCTTTATCAAATATATAGTATATTACCATTTTTTACTTATGATGGGTCAGAGGAAGCAAATTATTTACAGGACAAATTCCCGATAGTCTTTTTGACTGCTTTAAACTTGAAAACGCATACTTTGGGACATACTAGTCTAACACAGTTTTGACAAACAGCATGGTAGTCTCTATCCTAGCTGCCTCATACCAGCTGCTGTTTACTTACTTTCCTATCTCATGCAGAATGTGAACTCAGACATATGACTATAGCACCTCAAAGAAAATAGAGTTTATATTGGATGCTAGCATCTGATTCAAATTTTTGCTTTAAATATATGGAATATATTCAATTTGTTTATTTCTTTCCAAAATAATTACATCTTTGAATATTTGGCATCGTGGAATTCTAATGATGCGTTTATAAGTATGTTTTTACTGTTGCCTGGGTATATGTATTACTTTATCATGTTAGAGTGGCTTTTTAAAAACCTTGTGTTAAAATGCAGTCAAAACAAAAAAGGCAATTGTTTTGCAAACAAAAATGCAAAATTTTCCCCAATATTTAGACAATATTTTGAGGAGAGATGCTAAGTGTTTTTTGTTTCCTCTGATTACTAGATTTTATTTCTTATCTTTGAAACATCTTTTCTATTTTCTATAAAATTTCATAATATTAAACATTAATTTTAGAAGAGAAATACATTCATTGTAAAGATTTGTTATTCAAATAGAAAACCGTTAAAACAACAATTGTGGTTCCTTATTAAATACCAGAGAACCAAAACAGAAAATTAAGAGAAAGACTCCATATATGTTTCAGGAAAAAATTGGCTTCTTCAAAGACCTGTTTAGGGCTTTATAACATAGTGTAAGTTAGGAAAATAACTGTGCTGAGATTGGATTTATATTAAATTGGATCATTAATGATAATGAAATAAGAAATACAAAAACAAAAGATTATACTGGAAAAAATACAATTGATAAGTCTTGAAATTTTTTTATGCAAAATGAAATATTCAAGAAAATGGACTTTTTAGGAAATACTTAATTTCTGAAAGATTTGTGGGCAGCAGAGTTTTTAAATTTTAGGACCTCTGATTTTTCTCAGCTGTAAAGGTGACAGTTTATCCTAATTAAGTGGCACACTGGAAGAATTATTACTTTAATTTCTTTTGCCTGCTAATATCAGGTTTTAATTAGTTTCTTTACACTTGCTAGATTAATACAGGCTTATCTTTTAGAGTGTTTTAGCTGCTGTTCTTATCTGCTTGAAAAAAGATGCTGTTTTGACAACTAAGCCTTCCCTTCTCCCATTTTTGCTATTTTTAAATATTATTTATGTTTGCAGCTCCTCGTTGCAGGTACCCTCAAACCTGGATCAGTAAATTCCAGATATTTGTGTAGGGTTTCCCAAGTAATAGATGCCCGGACAGGTAATAGCCAGACCTCTGCATTTCGTTGCACAGAGTACCTGCATTAACTCCCAAAGAAGTCTTACAGAAAAGACAAACATCTGTATCTCTTACTTACAAAATTCAGTTCAGTCTGAATTTTCTGACCCTTAATGGGGAATGCAGGCTGCGTTGCTAATGAGTTTCCCAGATAGTTCAATCTGAGAGCTAACTTTGTGATGGATCAGATCTCTTTGAAAAGGTCCTTGAAAATTTTTAGATCTTTGCAAGATCTGTTAACCCATAGCCACGCAGAATCTATAATTTGCTCATTCTTAACTTTGATTAATGTCATTCCATGTTCAGCTATCCTATGACTGGAATGAAATGATTTGGTAATTTTTTTCAATAGTTATTCTGTGTGATGAGACTTGTCCTAAATATTTACCTTGTTGGAAGATTGTATAAATCATTGCTGAAATTAAGTAATTTGAAGGAGTGTTGCTATTTAGGCTTATCATCAATGACAAATAAAATTATAGTGAATAAATGAGGTTTCAGAGATGTAATACTAAGGAATGTCTGCAGTGTTATCAAGGAATTAAATTTTACTAAAACAACTCATTAAGGTAAAATTTTACTAGTAATAAATTTCCAAGTATTAACTAATTTTCTGGAAACAATAGAATTAAGAATATATTGTTTTCAAAGCTGTCAGGAAGAAAATTGTTTATGTAATATAAAAACCATTGTGCTTTTGTCTGGCTATTACTAGTTCATATATCATACACGTTTCTCATATATATGTATAGCATCTATCAAAAAAATCATCTTACATTTGCTTTTTAATACTTGAATTTGTTTCAAATTCTTACATATTTATTAATAATTCCAGAGAAAGAAGGTCCAGAAAAGAAGAAAACAAAAAAAGAAGCTGGAAATAAGAAATCCACACCAGTCAGCATTCTTTTTGGTTATCCACTCTCTGAGCGAAAACAGATGGCACTTCTTATGCAGATGACGGCAAGAGACAACAGTCCAGGTGATACCTACCATCACTGAGTTAATGTGTATCCTTGGTTTTCCTCAGGCAACTGTAGCCTTGTCTTAATTATTTTAACTACTTTTTAATTTTTGTTATTTCTTGAATTTAATCAGAAATACTTGTAAGTTAGTGGTAATTTTATGATTTTGTTTGTGTGACAGTTTATCATTTGTATCCTCTGCTAAAGTAGAAGCTATACAAGAGTAGACTCTTTGCACTGTGCATAATCTATATTTTATTAAGATCTAAATTCTTTTATAAGGAAAAATGTCAGCAGTATGTTTATCTTATATTTCATGTCACACTTCCAATTAAGGTGTTGTGCCACATGTATGTGTGTTTGTATATATCCTGTGTGCTCCAAAAATAATTGATGATGACTTACTAGCAGGACAAAAACAAAAAGGGAACAAACCAAACAATGTGCTAATTTATAAAAGGTTGCTAAAAAGGTAGATAAAAGTCCAGACAACTGGCCTGAGATGGTTATTGCTAGTCACATTGAACTTACCTCTGTGCATGCTGGCAGCTAAAAGTACAAAAGAAAAATTTTGAGTTACATAGTTTGCATTGACTGATTCAGGAAAGTAAATCACTTTTGTCTAGAGAAAATTTCTTTTGGCCCTGAATTCAAAGGAATTTTATAAGACACTGGGTTACATAATAGACCATGTTGAAATGCATTGAAAAAGATAATTTTTTCAGTGAGTTTTTTCCTGTATTGCCTCTTTAAAAAAAAAAAATGGGACAACGTACTTAAATTTCTAACAGTTTCTAAGTATCATAATGTCAAAGCATGAGTGTGTCTAATATCTGTCACTGCTAAAAAACATTTTAGGGCTTCCTGCTTTTAATAGAGTATGTTGTTGTTACTCCTACCTTTTCCACCTCCAACTTGGGACTGTCTGTGGCCAAATTCAGGATATTTTACCATGTAAAAACTTTGACTGTTTCTGTGAAGTTTTGACTTTGAGTCTGATTTAATAGTTAAATGGAAAGACATTTTTTAAAACTGATTTTTTAAAATAATATGAACCTTTGTCCTTCTTAAAAGTTTAATATGACAGACAAAAAATAAAAATCTTTCATCTCCAGTGACCTCCCTTCAAGAGTTGACCACTATTAACAGTTTCTTATCTATATTTCTGGGGCTTTTCTATGCGTAAAAATACAAATATATATCTTTTGTTTGGGTTTTTTTGTTTTT
Source organism: Alouatta palliata (assembly GCA_004027835.1). Taxonomy (NCBI): domain Eukaryota; kingdom Metazoa; phylum Chordata; class Mammalia; order Primates; family Atelidae; genus Alouatta; species Alouatta palliata. Next base: position 8,514 of record PVKV010029891.1, on the reverse strand, counting down.
GTTTAGTATAAATAGGAGTATACTATAATACTGTTCTGCAGTTGGTCCTTTTAAGGGTGATTCTTAGTCAACTGTCTATTAATATGTATAGAATTAGAATGGAAAGCTTTTTAAATATCAAGCTGTTTGCCATCATGTAGATATACTTGGAGTTTATGGTTGTTTTATCCATTAGGTAAGTCTTCAGATTTTAAGAAATTCAACAAACAAATTCTCTTGACAAATAATTTGACTAAGGATTATATTAAAATTTACTCATTCAACAAATATTTATTGAATACCATTGTGTGCTAAGAAGTCTTCTAAGCAGTGATGAATAGGATAGATAAGGCCCTTCTCTTAGGGAGTCTAAGTTTCTAGATAAACTTCAGTAGGAAACTATTACTGAGACAATGTACTTTAAAATTCAAAAGTTAGGGCTGGGTATGGTGGCTCACGTCTGTAATCCGAGTACTTTGGGAGGCCGAGGCAGGCAGATCACTTGAGGCAAGGAGTTTTGAGACCAGCCTGGCCAACATGGTGAAACCCCATCTCTACTAAAAAATACAAAAATTAGCCGGGTATGCTGGCACGTGCCTGTAACCTTAGTCCCTCAGGAGGCTGAGGTGGGGGAATTTCTTGAACCCAGGAGACAGAGTTTGCAGTGAGCCAAGATAGGGCTGCTCTACTCCAGCCTGGGTGACAGAATGAGACTCTGTCTCAAAAAAAAAAAAAAAAAAAAAAAAAAAAAAAAAAAAAAAAAAAAAAAAAATTCAAAAGGTAAACCTTAAACTTTTTTTTTTTTTTTTTTTTTTTTTGGAGGAAAGGATGGTATTGCCTTAGAGCTCTAATCATGTTAGGTTTTAAGACTGGTAAAAAGTTAATTTTCACAGATTTCTTTTCTCTTAGAGCAGTTTCTTTTCAATAGTTGTAAATCTTCAGAGTAAACACTGTATATATGTCTTGAATTCTTAATTAAGGATTCAGAAAAACTTTTTGTAGTTTTGAAATTGGAGAGGAGACCTTTGGCATCATCTTATTTAACTTCCTCATTTTTTTAAATACAGAAACTAGAACAAATATCAACATAAGGGAATCAAGGCAAAGCACAGTTTTTAAAGGCCCTTTTCCAGACTGCCTTTATTTTTTGTAGCTCTTCACTTTCATTTTCATAGTAAAATCATTATGACCTTGATTTGCACATAATATAAGACTAGAACTCCAGTGCCTTGTCTGAGTTGGAGGTGTGAACTACAGCTTCAATTTCACTTCCTCTAGGTCTTAGAATAATAGCATAACATACCTAGGAAAAATATTTTGTAGTTCATCACATTCATTAAGCAAACATTTTAGGGTACTTATTTGATGCTTTCTCATTTTAAACCAATTTTATGAGTTAACAACACTTTTTTTAAATTGGCTCATAATATTTGATAACCCTAAGGGAAGATCTCCTCTGTGTATTTGGGTCATTAACGTATCATTCAAATCAAGGTTTAGGTTGTTAGAGTGAGAAGATATTCCTTGTGTTCCAGGAAAATATTTAGCCTAGAACTTCTGCTAACTTTCTTGTTTCTTGCAGATTCCACACCGAGTCATCCATCACAAACAACACCTACCCAAAAGAAAACTCCCAGTTCTTCATCTCGTCAGAAAGATAAAGTTAATAAAAGAAATGAACGTGGTGAAACTCCCTTACACATGGCTGCTATTCGAGGAGATGTGAAACAAGTTAAAGAATTAATAAGTTTAGGGGCAAATGTGAATGTGAAAGATTTTGCAGGTAAGACTAGTAATTCAAGACCTACTATCAGGCACTAAAATTTAAACAGATCTTGGTTACAGTTTAATCCACATTCTTTTATCCCTTTTGTTGCTGAAATGAAAGAGTTCTAAAAATATTCTTTATTACAAAACTTTTGGAGGGTATACATAAAAGCCCTGATCTCTGCTACATTTCCATGTCAATAATTACTCATATTTTTACATACTAAACTTATACTTTAGTTAACATATTACTTATATATAGTTATCTATCCAGGTTAGGTTTTATCCTAGATGAAATTGGGTTATATAATGTTTCAAAGTAGTTAATTTGTTCATAAGCATTTTAAAAACATTTATTAACTTGAACCATGAGGACTGTAAGAGTGTGGTATTGTTACTTTCATTTTCAGGATTCAAATAGCATACCAGTAGATTCTTACTATAAATAATTCAAACAATAAAAGTATGTAGAGAACAGTACAGAAATTATCTTTAATTTCACATACTGCACTATCCTCCCTCCTACACAGATTCTTTCTGTTCCATAGAACTATTGTTAACACTTTGGAGGTTACTGTTTCAGTTCATTTTTATTATATATGTATAAAGTAAATATTTACTTACAGGCTTTTTAAAATGAAATTATTCCATCTGTATCAATCTGCAGTTTTGCAACCTGCCTTAATATCTTGCAGATATTTCTATCAGTATATATAAGTATGCCTACTTCATTAATTTTTAATAGCTGCATAATATTTTCTAGTATAGCGTTCCATAGGCAACACTGTAGTAAATACCCATAAACATCCTTGTGTATGTTTATGGAAGTATATCAGTAGAAGTGAAATTGCTAAATTAACAGGGATACATATTTTAAATTTCTGAAATAATGGAATTGCCCCTCCCAAAATTCTGTATCAATTCATACTATCATCAAAAATATATGAAAGAGCCATTTTCCTCATATCTTCACTAAAACTGGATATTATCAACTTTTAATTATTAAGTCTGACAAATGAAAAAATAATCTTAATTTGGATTTTCATGATCAGTAGTGATGGTAAACATTTCTTCTTATGTTTATTATAAATTTATGTGTATTTTATGAATTGCTGGATCCACTCCTTTGCTTATTTTCTTTTGGTTTAGTACTGGTTTTAACCTACAATAGCCTTTATTTAGTCTAGATTTTCTCTATCAAATGTGTAAATATTTTCACGGTCTGTGGCTTATGCTGAATAAATACTCATTACAGTGCTTATTGTGCTAACATTTTCATCTTTTATGTATCATATCAATTGAACCTTATGGGTTCTTGGTTTGGTGTTTTATTTAAGAAGGCCTTCTCTTTCTTTATATCATAAAACTATTCCTATATTTTATGTTTTTCAAATTTGGTTTCTGTTTTGTTTTTACATGTAGCCCTATTATAATTATACCTGGAATTTATGTCTTTATTTGGTATGAGTGGGGAAAAGGTGTGATTACACCGTATCTACTTTAAAGAATGAGACTTACAATGTATGGCATTTATTCTAGAGGAAAACGTGACATCATTTATCAGAAACCTAAAAAATACTTCTTTCATCTGACAATTTCACTGCCAAGGATTTATTTTACATAGTTAATCATGGATGCGCATGAAGACTGAGTTGTAAGGATACTTGTTACAGCATTGTTTCTAATTAAAAACTAGCAATCTGTATCCTTAGTGATAGGAGCTCCTTGAAGTAAATTGTGGTATATTAGTACAATACTATGTTGCAGAAAACTATAATGACGGAATTATTTTCACTTCAGTAAGTAGAGGAAGCAGGTTGTTATCTAAGTTTTATAAAAAGGTGGGAGAGACAGCTAGTAGATATTATGTTGGATTCTTCAAATTATTATATCTGGGTGCTGAGATGGACCGTGTTTATTTTCTTTGTATTTTTAAGTTATCTAATATTTCTTTTGTGAACATGTAACTTTTTTTATTACAAAAGTAATTAAGATAAGTCTGTTTTAGATAAAGTAAGTATTAAGTCCAGAAAATACTGTATCAACAGAATAAAGCCCTAAGCATCAGGATTTTTGTTTACTGAAAGACACTAATCAAGCTTATTAATATTTTGCCTCTTTAAAATTCTTTTTCATAGTTTAAATGATTATTAATTGTATCAAACATATTTATTGGAAAGCTTAAGTATTTAATACTTTTCTGTAATAATTTAGCACAGTGGAAATACCGTTGACCCTTGAACTGTGTAGGTCCTCTTATATGTGAATTTTTTCAGTAAATATTTTGGACTTCTTTTTTTTTTTTTTTTGAGATTCAGAGCAATTTGGAAAAACTTATAGATGAACTGCATAGCCTAGAAATATTGAAAAACTAGGAAAAAATTAAATATATCCTGAGTGCATAAAAGATACCTAGATACTAGTCTATTCTGTCATTCCCATAAAATATACACAAATCTGTTCTAAAAAGTTACAACATATGTATACAAACATAGGCTATACATGGCACCATTCAGAGTCAGGAGAAATGTAAATAAATGTAAAGATGCAGTATTAAATAATAACTGCATAAAATTTACTGTAGTACATATGTTACTCTTGTAATAATTGCGTAGCTACCTTCTGTTGCCATTGTGGTGAGCTCAGATGTTGGGAGTATTTGTTTAAAACACCATGTGACTGACACAAATTATCTCCCATGAGCAGTTCATCTCTCCAGTAAGTTGTGTGCCACAGTGAAATGTGTGATTCTTGCCTGTTTTTCATCGTATTTAGTAGAATACTATAGGCTTTGAATAACACCAGGGGACCCATTTTAAGTGCTACTAGTGATACTGGAAGTGCTCCTAAGAAACAGAAAAGTTATGACATTAAAAGAAAAAATTGAATTGCTTGATAATGTCCATAATCTGTAGCTGTGGTTTTCTGCCATTTCAAGATAAGTGAATCCAGCATAAGGACCATTGGAAAAAGGAAAAGGAAATTTGTAAAGCCATTGCTGCAGCTATGCTAGTGGGTTTGAAAACCTTGTACTTTTTTGCAAAACATTTTTTATCTCATGCAGCTTTTGTGTGGATGCAGGATTGCTATAAAAAAGACATACACATATGGACTGTAATATGATTCAAGAAAACACGAGGTCATTATACAACAGTTTTAAGGAAGGTGAAGGATCTAAAGCTGGGGAATTTAATGCCAACAAAGGATGGTTTAATAATTTTAGAACAAGATTTGGCTTTAAAAATGTCAAGATAACAGGAGAAGCAACTTCTGCCCACTGATAGGCAGCAGATGAATTCCCAGATACCATTAAGAAAATCAGTGAGGAGAAAGGATATTTGCCTGAACAGTTTTTTAATGTGAACAAAAGTATCCCTGGGAAAAAGAAAAATCCACAAAGTACATTTATTAGTAAGGAAGAGAAGCAAGCACCAAGATTTAGGGCTGGAAAGGATTGGCTAACTTCGCTGTTTTATGTAAATACATAAAATACAGTTTTATGTAAATACAGTTTTATGTAAAAACTTCGCTGTTTTATGATCCGGACTGCCCCCTGAACCTCAAAAGGAAAAGATAAATCCAGCTACTAGTCTTTTCGTTGTATAACAAGAAGACCTCAACAGTGAGAACTCTTTTCTGAATTAATGTCATCAATTTCTTCCTGAAGTCAGGAAGAAGGCTGACTTTGCCAGGAAAGGAGGCTGTCTTTTAGTGTCTTCTGGCCACTCAGAACCCTGTGAATTCAACACCAAAGGCATTAAAGTGCTGTACAAATACACTGTTTCTCAACCAACCTCTAATTAGAGGATCATGAGGAACTTTAAGCCTCCTTACCCATGGACTCCAGGGAAAGGATTGTCAGTGCTATAGAAGATAACTCTGATAGAACGTCATGAAAGTCTGGAAAGAAGACACTGTTGAAGATGCCATCATTGTTAAAAAGCTGTGAAAGCTGTCTCCTGGAGAAAACTGTCTGTATGTTGTGTATGACTTCACAGGATTTCCACAGAACCAGTCAGGGTAATCATGAAGGAGATTGTGGATATGGCAAAAAAGGTGGAGAGTGAAAAGTTTCAAAATCTGGATATTAGAGAAATTGAAGAGCTAGTAGATACCACATCAGAGGTATTAATAGATTACTTGATGGAGCTGAGTGCTTCCAAAACAGTTTCAGGTGATGAGGAAGAAGACTTAGAAGAAGCCATGCTGGAAAACAGATTGACCTTAGAGGGTTCCAATAATTTAAAGTTACTTTGACTTTTTTTTTTATATGAACCTTTTATGATCCAGGCACTGAAACTAGAGCAACATCAGAAGGAGGATGGTGGCATTGTATTTTTTTTTTTTTTTTTTTGAGACGGAGTTTCGCTCTTGTTACCCAGGCTGGAGTGCAATGGCGCGATCTCGGCTCACCGCAACCTCCGCCTCCTGGGTTCAAGCAGTTCTCCTGCCTCAGCCTCCCAAGTAGCTGGGACTACAGGCACGTGCCACCATGCCCAGCTAATTTTTGTATTGTTAGTAGAGACGGTGTTTCACCTTGTTGACCAGGATGGTCTTGATCTCTTGACCTTGTGATCCACCCGCCTCAGCCTCCCAAAGTGCTGGGATTACAGGCGTGAGCCACCGCGCCCGACCGGTGGCATTGTATTAAAACATTTTTAGAGAAATGGAAAAAGCAAAAAAGACACAAATTACAGTGTATTTTTATAAAGTTACACCAAGTGTGCCTGCTTCTCCCATCTTTACTTTTACCTCTTTTCCCTCTGCCACCTCTGAGACAGCAAGACCAACCCCTCTTCTGCCTCCTCCTCAGCCTACTCAACGTGAGGATAATGAACATGACCTTTTTGACAATCCACTCCTACTTAATGAATAATATTTTTCTTATGATTTTGTTAAATAATTTTTCTCTAGCTTGCTTTATTATAAGAGTAGAGTATATAATACATATACAAAATATGTGTTAGTCAACTGTTCATGTTACTGGTAAGGCTTCCAATTAGTAGGCTGTTAATAGTTAAGCTTTGGGGAGTCAAAAGTTATATGTGGACTTTTGACTGCATGGGGGTTAACACCCCTAACCTTCACCTTGTTCAAGGGTCAACAGGAATATTTTGAATGAACCTCAGCAAATTGGTATTGTTCTTAGGTGTTTATTTTTAGTAGCTGCTGCTTCACTCCTTTTTTGTTTTGCACTATGTGCAGTTTTAGAATTGGTATGTCACACATAGGTATGTATATGAAAAGCATATATTTTGAATTAGTGCAAGTGAATCATGTTAAATTAATAATCTAACTTTAGGTTGGACACCACTGCATGAAGCTTGCAATGTTGGATATTATGATGTTGCTAAGATACTTATAGCAGCTGGAGCAGATGTTAACACACAAGGATTAGATGATGACACTCCACTCCATGATTCTGCTAGTAGTGGGCACAGAGATGTAAGTATGATAGAAAAAAATCAATAATACACACTTTCAAAATATAAATTCAACCTCAAGTAATTTCATTCACTTCTTAGTCATATGATCTTGTGTCATATTCCACTCATTGCTTAATCAACTCATCTATATTTTGTTTTACCTTTTTTCTACTTCTAACTATTAGTTCATATTTAGATTTAGCATTTTCTTTTCATAAAACCCGTTTAATTTGACAGTTGATTAGTTTGGCAATATTTCTATTTCAAGGCATTCTTTTATAAGCCAATTGGATGTGTTAAAGCAGTCTTTATGTATAGTAAAAATTGTACAATATTGCATTGCCTATCTTTTGAAAGGCATTTTACTTTAGTTGAGACAAAAATAGAAATTGGAGTAAAGATAGATACAAGTGCAGTTCTGGCTAGCTGTGTAATCTTGAATGGGTTACTTCCCTCCTCTGAACTTCTGTTTCCTCATCTTTAAATTATATGATAAATAACATCTATTAAAAATGGATATTTTAAAGAAGAAAAAGACACTACATATAAATGCACATTGAAATTTAAGATGTTCTAGAAATATCGGGTAAAAAATGAAAAAGCTGACTTTATGAGTGCAAATACACCTAAAATTCAGAAATTAAAAATGCTATTTTTCTCAATTACATTTTTGTAAGATATTTTTTTCATACTTATCAGTAAAGAAGTCTTACTTTGAATGAAGAAAAATGTAGCCTATAAATAATTTTTCTAAACTGATTCTTGCTCTTACCCATGGACAGTTCTTTCGTCTGTGCTCCTTTGGCAATTTGCACAAATCTTACATCACAGTATTTACTACATTATTTTTTACTGATATGCTTGTCTAGTGTCATGTTTCCTGCACTAGACTGCAAATACTACCATGCATACTGGCATTTTGTGTTGTTTTCTGTTACTTACTCTGAAACTGTGTATCACCTAGAAATGTTCAATAAACCCAACATGGATGCATGTGTAGAAAAAGGGATAGGTAGATGAATGGATAACTGACTGAGGATAGGCAGAATGACAAAAACTTAAATCCATCAGGCCTGACCACATGGAGGGTAAATTGCCCTTTCCTGTGAATTTATCAGAAACTGACTTATTTTCTGGCTTTGATTTTTTTTTTTTTTTTTTTTTTTTGAGACGGAGTTTCGCTCTTGTTACCCAGGCTGGAGTGCAATGGCGCGATCTCGGCTCACTGCAACCTCCGCCTCCTGGGTTCAAGCAATTCTCCTGCCTCAGCCTCCCGAGTAGCTGGGACTACAGGCACGTGCCACCATGCCCAGCTAATTTTTGTATTTTTAGTAGAGACGGG